>PVIH01013813.1:28299-56762 GCA_004025045.1 Sigmodon hispidus
AAAAAAAAAAAAAAAAAAAAAAAAAAAAAAAAAAAAAAAAAAAAAAAAAAAAAAAAAAAAAAAAAAAAAAAAAAAAAAAAAAAAAAAAAAAAAAAAAAAAAAAAAAAAAAAAAAAAAAAAAAAAAACAGAACAAAATAGTCCTTTCTGAGTCCTCGACAGAACCATTACCCTTAACATCCGTGTTTCTCCCATTTGCATTTCCAAAATCCTGCACCCCCTAGTCCATTACCTAGTTCCACCCACTTTAACTTATATATATATGATTTTATTAGGATGGGTATTTTCTGGCACATATGTCTGTGTATCACTTGTATACAGTGATCCTGGAGACCAAAAGAGGGCATTAGCTCCCTTAGGAGTAGGGGAAACAGGAGATGCCATGTGGGTGCTGGAAACTGAACCAAGGTTCTCTGGAAGAACAGCCAGTGCTCTTAACCACAGAGATATCGCTACAGCTCCAATTCCCGTTCTTAAATTTTGTTCTAGCAGAACCATACTATTAGCATCAAAATCTGTATTATTCTGTAGAGGAGTTGCATAAGACAGTCTCTCTCCCCACTACACCTACCTCTCTCTCATATTGGCCACTCAGGTTTCCTATGGATTGACTCTACAGAAAAGGCAATTGAAATGGTAACCCATCAAGAATGCCGTACAATATACTCAGAACAATCTTCAAACAAATACCTGTGTAGTTCATAGCTCAGCTAACACACACATAATTATCACTGTGGTCTAGCAGTGTTGGCTCTCAAAATATTGATGGGAACATTATATTTCCTGTCTCATGGCCAAGACAATTTATAAAAGAAAGAGTTTATTGGGGCTTATCGTTCCAGGAAGTTAGAGTTCATGATTATCATGGAGAGCACGGCAGCAAGCAGGCAGGCATGAAGCTGGAGCAATAGAGGAGAGCTTATGTTCTGATCCATAAACAGGAGCCAGAGAGAGAGATGCAGAGGGAAAAGGAAAGTGAAAGAAATATGAAGAAGAGGAGAGAGAGGGAGAGAGATTGAGAGTGGACTAATTGGGAATGGTGGATGCTTTTGAAATCTCAAAACTCTAACTCAGTGGCACACCTTCTCCAACAAGGCCACACCTCCTAATCCTTGCCAAACATTTCTACCAACTGGGGTCCAAGCATTTAAATATATGAACCTATGGGAGGCATTCTTATTCAAACCACCAGATTTTCCTTTCTTTAGTTGTTTTAATGTAAAAATAAGCTGTTAATTACATAGGTGTTATTTAGATGAAATAGTTAGATCCAAGCAAAAATTTCTCTTATGTGTCAGGATATTTTTATCAGTTATAGTGAGTTTTATTAAAGCATGTATTATTCATTATATATTTGCTTTATAACCTACCATTTACTCTACTTAAAATATATGATTTGAATTATTCTGTAATAAAGTATTCATCTATAAAGTTTTAATGACCTTTATTGAATTACATATGACATTTTTAATTAATTGTTAAACATTTGCATGGCTTCCATTTTTCATACTATACACAACCATTATACAGTTAGTATCTCTTAAAATTTTAATTACAAAAGCAGCAAATTCCCTCTCTAAATAATTAAAATAATACAAAATTTAATAAAATGAGAAGCAAAATTTTGTGTTTCACTTAACCCTCAAAATGTGGGTACTGAGATATGGGACATTTGGGATACAATTAGGTTTAAATTAAGTCATGAATTTGGGGTCCCTTTGATGGGATATCTAGCTCTCACTCCCTCCTCCCCCACTCTGTCTGCCAGTGCCCCCTCCAAACCAGCTTCAACTGCCTCCTGCTGTGTCCTGCAAACCAGCTTCAACTGCCTCCTGCTGTGTCCTGCAAACCAGCTTCAACTGCCTCCTGCTGTGTCCTCTGAGTCCTTCTGGCTTCCTGACTGCTTACTCCCTAACTATTGGCCCCTCTTACCATACTCAGGCCCGGGATCCTCTTTGTCCTGCTCAGTTTGGGAAATCAGACAAACAAATCCATTACTTTTACATACAGACCGAGTCAGAACTAGGAATACAGATTTCATCTCTCTCTGATTTAAGAGCATGAACTTGGAACAAGGTAAAAAAGAAATATGAACTTTACTGTTTATTTTTCCTGTTTTGCATTTCAATGCTATTAGGTCTATTGAATTCACTTCTTGGTACTGTGTGAGACAACTGAAAAGTAATATTCAAATAAGTGAGATAGTACTGTCTTTACCTTTTTAAGAATGTGCACTCACTGGGGCTGGAGAGATGGCTCAGAGGTTAAGAGCACTGACTGCTCTTCCGGAGGATCTGAGTTCAATTCCCAGTAACCACATGGTGGCTCACAACCATCTATAATAACATCTGGTACCCTCTTCTGTACACTGAATACATAATAAATAAGTAAATATTAAAAAAAGAATGTGCAATCATTTAAGAAAAGTTATACACAGCTTTCCTTTGAGACTCCCACAACCATGCTCTTACTTTCATCCCAGTCATCTTCCTTTCTCCAGCATTCATGTTAGATAATTAGAAACTGCCTGTAACTTCAACTCCAGAGAAAGGATCTGACAGCCTCTTCTTGACCCTTTGGGCACACACACACACACACACACACACACACACACACACACCCCAGACACAAACACACATCAATAAAAATACATCTTTTAAAAAAGAAAAATTTAAGCCAGGCGGTGGTGGCATGTGCTTTTTAATCCCAGTTCTTGGAAGGCAGAGTTTGTGTTCTGAAAAATAAAGCTTGCCTGGAGACCAGAGGGCCAAACTAGCCACTAGCTAACCCTAGAGGCCAGACGGTGGTGGCTCACACCTTGAATCCCAGCACTAGGAAGGTGGAGACAGAAATATAAGGTGGTGGAGACAGCATCTCGGGGTCCTCATGTGTGTCTGAGGATTCCTAGAGGTAAGAAGTCTCCAGTAATGGTGGCTGCTGCTCTGCTTCTCTGATCTTCCAGCTTTCATCTTAATATCAGACTCTGGGTTCTTATTGATACTACTAATTAGGATTATGCTACAAATCTAGTTTGAGGCCATCCTGATCTATGGAGTGAGTTCTAGGAGAGCCAGGGCTACACAGAGAAACCCTGTCTCAAAAAAAAAAAAAAAGAAAGAAAGAAAGAAAGAGGAGAATTTAATATTAACTTTCATTTGTTTACCATGAAAGGAATATTCTATAAAATCAGAGAACAGTTAGTATGTGGGACAACAATGAGGGAGAAAGACCTCTTGACTGTGAGCAGCACTATCCAGTGAGCCTAAAAGTGGAGGGAAAGGAAGAAGCCAGCCAGCATGTTGCAGCTCCACCCTTCCTGAATGAGTGCATTCCCTTCTGTTGTTGCCATATCTAACAGGCATCAGACCCCAACTCTGTCAACTTTCAATGGAGACTCACAGCAGTACTCTCCAGGCTTGCCCTCTTGGCCTAGGATTGCTTCATTGTGTCCTAGTACTGAGACCTGAACAGCTATCTGGTTCTTTAACTCTCTAGCTCAAGGATGGCCAGGGAGGAAGTACTCCTCATATAAGCCAGTCCAATAGCTCCAATATTCTATTGTTCCTCTGGAGGACTCTAACACAGATGCCATAGGTGATCAATCTGTTCAAGGAAGATCTACCAGCCAACTGGATCCTGTATGTTTCACACACAATCAGAAACACTGATGATCCCTACTGAGACTTTAAAGATGTATTTATTTATTATGTATACAGTATATAGAAGAGGGTACCAGATATCATTATAGATGGTTATGAGCCAACATGCTGGGAACTGAACGTAGGACCTCTGGAAGAACAGTCAGTGTTCTTAATCTCTGAGCTATCTCTCCAGCCTCCCTACTGAGACTTTATTTCTTCACCAGACCATGACAGTTCTAGCAGAGATGTCTATCAAAAATCATTGTCAAAATTTTTTTAATATTTATTTTTATTTTTTTATGTGAATTGGTGTTTTGCCTGCATGTATAATTGTGTAAGGGTGTCAGATCTTGGAATTACAGACAGTTGTTAGCTGCCATGTGGATGCTGGGAATCAAACTCAGGTCCTCCAGAAGAACAATCTGTGCTCCTAACTGCTGAGCCATCTCTCCAGCCCCCATTGTCAAGATTTTTAAGGTGGCTTCAATAGAGCTGCTGGTGACATATTCCTTAAAAGAAAGCAACAAGGTAACACAATGTTCAAACTGTTGTACTAGGCTTTCACTCGACATTGCCTTCATGTTGAACTTCTTAGCCTGCAAAATCGTGAGAAATAAATTTGTCTTTTATGATTCAAATACTTAAAGTGGTAATTTTGTGCATTGTACATTGTAAAAGCTAAACTGAAACAGTGATGAACTAAGTTGTTTATTTCAAATTAACCACATACACAGTAGATATTTGTGGAGTACCCATCATATGTCAGGCATGTTACAAATATAAACATGAAAAACTTTCCATCACCCCCCCCCTTGTGTGTGTGTGTGTGTGTGTGTGTGTGTGTGTGTGTGTGTGTGTGTGTACGTATGTTTATTGGCCCAGGTCAACATCAGGGTGCTGTAGGTGTCTGTGCAGCTCAGATGGAAAGAAATCCTGGCAGTCAGGAGACCAGGCATACTGAGCGATGCAGTTCGAATGAAAAAGTATTCAGGCATTCCGGAGCCAGTGAATACTGAGTGTTAGGGCTGATGGAAAGGTATTCAGGCACGGGGGAGCCAAAGAACACCACAGGCCACAGTAAGCATAGCCCTGCTGCAGGGAAAGGCTTCCTAACGCTAAGAGCTTTGCTTGGGTAGGGGAGGTCCTCCCCAGAGAAGTAACAAGTTGTTACAATCCTGCTCTGGTTTCCCAGAGTGTAACAAGTCTGCTCCACTAGGGAAGGTTCCCTGGGCGCTGGAGTGTTACAACTTAGCTCCCTCAGCTTTCTCTGTCCAGGCTCTGTCGTTGATGCTCAAGCGAGAGAAGGTCATGTCTTACGTTTATGTTCACTCTTTCTTTCTTTCTTTCTTTCTTTCTTTCTTTCTTTCTTTCTTTCTTTCTTTCTTTCTTTCTTTCTTTCTTTCTTTCTTTCTTTCTTTTTTTTTAAGCTATGAAAGTTGCTTAAATACCAGGAATTTGGTTAGGGATGAGTGGGGAAATCTAGAATGTTCTTAATCTTGTATTTACTGTTCTTGGTAATATTAGAAGAGCAGCAAAGCCATGAATTCAGTCGGGTGTTTTTTAGTTTTGGGGTTTTTGTTTTTTTGGGTTTTTTCTTTGGCTCAAGTGGCCTACCCTGACTTAAGTGCTTCTCACAAGGGGAACACCCCCCTCCCCGCCCGCCCCCAGCACCAGAACACCTACCACCTGGGGCTTCTGTTGACAGGAAATACACCCTGAGCCAAGGATGTGACCTGGCTGCCAAACCAAGCAAATGTAGTGTGAAGTGGCACTAATATAAGACTCCTGGCCAGAATAAGGAAGGATATAGTTCCAGAATTTACTCTGCTGGAGTTGGCTCACACGTAGAAAATGGTGTTTGCTTCTGTGTCTTAAAAATGATTTGACAAGTTGAAGTTTACCCAAGTTGAGTGACAGGATGATGAATTGCTAGAATCCAGGTGGAAGATTTGGAGTAATTTACCCTGGATACTAGAAGACTGTGGAATATAGGATGACTGTTCTAAAACAATCCACAGGGCTAGCATTTAGAAGAGCTGAACTCAATGACAGGGAGACTTCCCTAGTCCTTATGAGCATACAGAAATGAGTAGCTCTGAAAGCTAGCGAGTTACATTTAAGAGCCAGTACATGTGTGCATTCAGAAAGGATTGGCAAACCCAGCATCAGATTCACAAATAGGATAGAAAGTGTGGAGAAAGTAGTCCACTCACGATTTTCAGACTCCAAGGTTTTAGCGACAAACTTTAAGAAGAAAGATGTTCCCATTTCCCTCTTCCAGACCTCATGCAATTATTAACCACAAAAACCATGCTGGATCACAAAGCAAGAAAGCTCAGTGGGTGAAAGCATGTGCTGCTGGGTTGGTAATCTGGTTCTCACATGAAAGAGTGAACCATCTCCAGAAAGTTGTCCTGTGACTACCATACACAAACCATAGTAGGTGTGTGCCCCCAAATAAATAAATAAACATAATAAAATCTTAAAAAACAGACATCATGGAAAATTGTCAAAGTTATAAGTATGAAAAGAAAACAAACCCATACCTACTTCTGGTTTTTCCTGGTGTTTATAGAACTTTTGTATATAAAAATTTAAAAAGTAGTAGTATTAATATAAATTTTTGTCACAAAACCCAGATGCTTGCTTTACCTAATTTCTCATCAGGCCTATGGCTGTCTTAATATGTGGTTTTCAGAAAGCACCATTTGGACAGGATGTCACTAACCAAATATTATATAAGGTAGATTTTAGTCAGAAGTGGTGGTGCACACCTTTAATCCCAGCACTCTGGGGGCAGAGGCAGGATCTCTGAGTTCAAGAGCATCCTGGTCTACAGAGCTAGATTCAGGACAGCCAGGACTATACCAAGAAACCCTGTCTCCAACAAACAAACAAAGGTAGTATTTCAAAAAATGATAGTTTGTGCCCACAGGTCAAAGATCCAGCACTGTAGAACAGCTGTCATTAAAGCTTATTAATCATTAATAATAAGGTAGCATGCAGTAAAGTGTAGGCATGGAGACCACTTGTCTCCTCTTAAAAGTCAATGAAGCAGGGGCTGGAGAGATGGCTCAGCGGTTAAGAGCACCGTCTGCTCTTCCAGAGGACCCGGGTTCGATTCCCAGCACCCACATGGCAGCTAACAACTGTCTGTAGTTCCAGTTCCAGGCAAACAACAAGGCAAATAAATAAATAATAAATAAATAAAGTTTTAAAAAAAAAAAAAAAAAGTCAATGAAGCAGGTTAGTCATTATCATTTTCATTTATTAGTTCTTAGAGCTTCTTGCTACCATGTTAATGAATGAAGCTACTACTGGATCACAGACTTTTTAAAAAAAATTCTAGCCCATTGTTCTTTCTAACAAAACACTACTATTTTCTCCTTACTTGAATACAGTTTTTTGTTTGTTTATTTTGTTTTTTTCCAGAACTATACTGGTTTGGTGTAACAGGAAGGTTGTTTGTTTTGGTCAAGGACAACTTTTTATTTAAATATTTATTTATTATGTATACAGTGTACAGAAGAGGGCACCAGATCTCATTATAAATGGTTGTGAGCCACCATGTGGTTGCTGGGAATTGAACTCAGGACCTCTGGAAGAACAGTCAGTGCTCTTAACCTGAGCCATCTCTCCAGCCCCTGAAGACAGCTTCTAATTTAAGTATTGCCCCTAATTAATCTCCTATACTATAAGAAGTTTCCAAGTGGAGCTAGGGAAATAGATGGCTTAGCAATTAAGAACACTTGCTGTTCTTGCAAAAGACAAAGGATTGGTTCTTGGTGCCTACATGGGGGACTTTCAACTTTTTTTACTCTAGTTCCAGAGGTTCTGGCACCCTCTTCTGGCCTCTGTGGGCACCAAACTCCACTTCAGTCATACATATAAAGACAAAACAGTCATACATATAAAATAAAAATAATAAATAGTTGTTTTTGAAAAAGTCTTCAGCATACGCTACTACTTATGTCTGAGAATACTTGATTGTCTCCTCCATGTGGTTTAATGTCTTGCCTGCACTCATGTCTGTGTACCACATGTGTTCTGGTGTCCTCGAAAATGAGGAGAGTGCATCAGATTCCCTGTAACTGGAGTTACAAATAATTATGAGTCATCATGTGGGTGTTGAGAACTGAACCTGGGTTCTCTGCAAAAGCATCAAGTGCTCCTAACTACTCTCCAGACTTCTGTAGTGAGATTCTCTTCCATCAGAAAGACCCAGGTTTAAATCTGTTCTGCCACTAGCTATGACAGCATTATCACTTGTAGCCCTAGTTTGGTTCTATGTAAAATGGAAACAATAATAGCACTGTTTTTTGAGGCTGTCTAGAAGCTCAGGGGTGGGAATCAGTGCAAAAGCACAGCTGATTTTGGAAAATACCTTGTGTGTTATCTATCACCTGACTTCTCCACATTTTCCCATTGGGTATTACTGTGTTTTTTAATTACTTTTGGTAAGTAAATCCTGGTAGGTACTGAATGAATCCCATTCAGTGGTACTCTGCTGTGCCAGTAGTCAATAGCAACTGAACAGGGCAGATGCCTCCTGAGTGCCCAGCCTAGAGCTGACTGAACTCTGACAAAGTAATGGAAACGAGGCCCTTTCTTCAGTGCTCAGAGAGCATGGTCCAAAGGTGACTTGACTAACTTGGAGTTCCAAGAAAGTCTGGAGATGTATGAGAGTTGAGTGAGTCAGCCAGACCAATAAAGATGGGAGTTGCCTTGGTAGTGAGGGCATAGCCAAATGAAAGCACACATCTCTATCAGCGGACTGCAAGAGTGAACACATGCTTGCATTAGAATTCTTATACTTTTGGAACTAGTCATGTACCCTCTCAGAAATAAATTAGCCAGATGTGGTGGCCCATGCCATTTAACTCAGCATCTTGGGAGGCTGAGGCAGGAGTACCACAAGGTAGAAACCAGCTGGGACTACATAAGACATAGGGGAGAGAGAGAGAGAGAGAGAGAGAATGTCCACCTAGTCGAGATCTTCAATAAACTTAATAGTTGAACTTGGCAGGGCTGGAGAGATGGCTCAGTGGTTAGGAGCACTGACTGCTCTTCCAGAGGACCGAGGTTCAATTCCCAGCAACCACATGACAGCTCATAACTGTCTGTAGTTCCTGTTGTGCCCAAATTGGGAACCCCAAAGAGACCACCAAAGACTGGAGAAGTCCAGAATGCAACAATGAGGTTTATTGATGTAAATACAAGCCATGGCAGGGAACCCAGCCCAGCTCTTGCCATAGCAAGATCAGGAGGGGCTCCTGAGGGGAGCTTAACAGCCACTTTTAAAGGGGAAAATCACAATTTGGGGTTACTCTAGAGCAAGGTTGTGTACTGATAGCTAATCTGGGGAATTTCTCCTTGAATCTAGGCCCAGGAATGATGGTGGTGTATTTTGACTAGAGCATTTGGTGGTCAGGTAGCAGGGTCAGGGTGGTATGGATTCTGCAGTCGGAACTTAGGTCATGCTGCCCCTCTGTGAACAGCAGTTTCTAGCAATAGCCTCTGGGAACTGGGTGAGGAACTCTTTCTCAGGGCTCTGTCTGCTTTAGTCCTGCATAGTTCTCTAAAATGGAAGACTCCTTTTAGCTCTTCATTTCCCCCTTCTGATGTACCAAGAGCCAATCATGGATCTTTAGTTACAAAATGACATTTCTTGAGCTAAGTTTACCCTCTTCAGTTCCAGGCAAACACCAAGGCAAATAAATGAAAAAAAAAAAAAAGTTAAAAAAAATACTTGAACCTTGGCTCATCAACTGACACAGAGTAAGAGTTTAATAAACACTCGTTGCTGTTATTATGTTAAAGTAGTATTTTGATAATGAACAGTGTCATTCCACGAATAATTCATTGCTTTATTGTTGAGGAGGCAACAATAAAGTTCCTGAGTCACAACACCAGTAGGCAATACAGCCTCCTATTCAGAGGAGCCCTGGGTGTAGCTTCGCTCCCAGGGTCACGTGGCTCGCGACCTCGCCCCCTATGGGCAGTACTTGGTGCGCGTGCGCGGAGGCCTGCGCGCTCTGCGGCGCGGTCCCCGGTGGAGACGGCCTGAGCTGATAGGGGGTGGCGGATGGCTCTGCGGGGCCCGGCGGTCTTCGGACCCGGTTCCCGCGGGTCGTTGGACGAGGCCGAGGCCGAGGGGCGCGAGGCGGCGGCCCTTGGGGCGGCGGGGGTCGCGCTGGAGGACGATGAGGAGGAGGATGGCCGCCGGGGCCTGCTGCGCTGGGACGGCTTCTCAGCCTGGCTGCACTGCGTGTGTGTGGTGGGCTTCGATCTGGAGCTGGGCCAGGCGGTGGAGGTGAGGCTGGGCCACACCCTGTCTCCACCCTTCGCCCGCGAGCGGGAGGCCGGGTCCTGGCCCGAGCATCCGGGCGTGGCTCGCAGCCCCTGCACGGCCGTGCTGGGCGGCGCTCCTCCGGCCCTTCAGTGGGAGGATCGTGGGCTGCGGCTAGGGTTGAAAAGTTCTTTGTAGGCCCCTTCTAAATACTTGTTGATGTTCCTCTTTTCAAAAACACAGCAGTAACTGAAGGATTTGTGGACCCAGAAAAGGCTGCAGCAGACAGGATGTTTGCTTGGGACTTTCAGCAAAGGAACAATACCCCCGGCATATGGTGAATTATGATAGCCAAATGTGCACGTCCAAGCGTGTGGGCGCACAGATTGTATTGTGAGTTGCTCTCACTCATAGATCATTCCATTTGGACTTTAGTCCAAACCAAAATGCTTATCTCAGCATTCATTTTTCTCCTTTTCCTCTCTTTGTTTCCCTTTCTGGTTTGGTGTGTCTTCCGGTCCCCATTCCTTCCAGTTCCCTCTCTCCTAATTATAAATGAAATCCAGGGACTTTTGAACGTTAGGTACGCTCTCCACCTGAGAGCTATATCCTCATCCCCTCTTGTTTCTTAATACTGATTCTGTAACATTTGACCCAATACCTGAAGTCATAGGGAAAATTGTTGACTTGTAAATCTATCAGTTTTCCATTTTTGTAACTTTTTACTTAAAGGCCTTCGAATCTCACTTATTTTTGGCTGTGTTTAGCGTCCTTTTATGTAGCATTAAGAGATTTGTCTTGTTTATCCAAGGGACACATTATTAGAAAAACATACATTCTAAAGGTTTTGGTATTTTGTTGTTATTCTTTTGGCGTCAGTGAAACATGCTAATCTCCTTCTAACTTTGGTGGCATAAACTGTCCCTGGAGGTTATTCCAAGTGAGGAAGTACTGTTTTTGTATTTCACCTGTTTCTTTGTCTTTTGTGCCTTTACACAGCTCATTAAATGCTGAGTTTTCATTAAGATCCAAGCATTATGCAAGATAGTGGACATACAAATAAAAGGATGTTGTAACCGGTATTTGTAGGTTGAGACAATAAGGTGGAGATCCAGGAATTAATCTTGGTAGTCCATAGGATCAAATTTATTGTCTGACACAAGTATTCAGTATATATTTGTTGATAATAGATGGAGTTAGTACCTTCTTTATTTGATTTGAAGCAGGAATAGCAAACTCCAAAGACATTTTTTATGATTTGCTTATTTATTTAATGTATACGAATGTTTTGCCTCCATGTCTGTATGTTAGAAGATTTGTGTCTTATGCCTGTGGAGGCTGGAAAAAGGGGTCAAATTCTCTGGATGTGTAGTTACAGACCCTTCTGGCTACATGGGTGCTGGGAACTGAACACAGATCTGAAAGAGTAGCCACCACTTTTAACAGCTGAGCCATCTCTCCAGCCCCTGAAGGCAATATTTTGTGAGTTAAAATAAAACTTAACTAGAGAACAGAGGCTGTTGTATTTGGTTGCATTAAAAATTATTTGTGGGTAGTTTGCTTACATGTGTCTCTGCACCACGTCATGCCTGGTACAACCGGAGATCAGAGAGGGCATCCGGTCCTCTGAATGAGAGTTTTGAGTTGCTACTGACTCAGGTCCTCTGGAAGACCAGCAAGTGTTCTTAGCTACTGAGCCTTCTCTCCAGCCCCTTTGTCTTTGTAATCTTGTCATTTGGAACATTGCTTTTAACATGAGTATTTTTTTTTAAATAAGTGAAATACGAATCACTAAAGGGTGCATACAGAGTTTTATTTATCATTGCATAGCAGTTTCTTTATAAAATAGTTCTTAGCTTTTGTGGTGTGTGTGTATATGTGTGTGTGTATGTGTATTCCTCAACCTTCAAAAAAAAGTATATACAATATGAACTCTCAGGAAATGAACAAAACAAAATTCTGTTTATAGTTATGTGATTATTTGAGTTAATCCTTGGATCTTTTGTTTCATTTTGTGTCCAGATTAAGAATTACTGCTTTTAGAAAGTAAGGATAAGAGTCAGGAAGATTCCTTCATAAAAAATCAAAAGAAAGATAAACATAATATGATGCAAAGTGATTCTTGTTTTATTTGAGACTGGGTCTCACTCTAACCCTGGAATACTTGTAGTCCAGACTGGCCTTAAACACAAGGCAGCAACAATATAAGAAAATAGTTGAAGATATATTTTGTTTTCTTTGAAGCTGCACTTGTATTGGAAATGGACAGCAGGAGTAACTGCAATGGGATCAGAAAGGTAGACGTGTGTTGCAAATGAGACATATAAAGTGGCTCTAGCTCTCTGTCTGTCCATTACAGTCAGGGAGGCTGGAAAGGAAGATTAAAGATTAGTCATATTAGGACAGTAAAATTCTGGAGCCCACCAATGTTATTGGCCACACATTGCTCTATTTCTGGGATAGCAGTAGTACATACATCATTGCTTTGTGAGGAAAATTAGTGTTGGAAAAACATTCAGAATGATATTTGAATGATAATGAGTTTTGGGTAGCACTAATTAATTTTCTAGAAAAAAAAAAAAAAAGTAAGAAACTCCCTAGAGGAACACCTGACTCAGTCTTGATGTTGGGGGGAGAAAAGTGGATTTGTCAGGAGTGGAAGCTGAACTAAGCAATATTGGGACCTTGGGACCTTGGGATTGCCTGCCCATGGAGGGGATGGGGAGATGTGGAGAAGAAAGAATGACCTGATGTGGTGGGAGGGGGAAGGGACCTTGATTAAGGACATACAGGACTAGAAAATGTGACTTCTTTATTCGTAATAAAAAAAGCATGAAAACCAAACATAACCAGCTTATCTCAAATCATAATATTTGGTAAGCCAGGATTTTGATTCCTTTTGACTCTAAAAACTTGATTTTTTTCTAATATGCAAGCTATCCTGGATGAAAAATGAAGCTACTCATAGAAGAGTGAAACAATTCAGACCTGTGAAATGCCAGTGATAACTTAAAATGAGATTTTTAATTTATTGGCAATGATAGTTTGCCTTCCCCAAAGTATCTCCCTTTACACAATAACTAAAGCATATTGAACACTTTTAACCCAGAAATCTGAAATCTAAATGCTTCAAAATCTTAAAAATTAAAAAGTAAAATAGAATGAATTGTAACTCTTTATATCTTTAGATTTCTTATTTAATCAATTCATGAGTCCCACTAAGTACTATAGGCTCAATTTTGAGGGCAGTATTTATTCACTAAAGTTTTGTTGGTACCTATTATAATAGGAACATTGAGGCTGTTTGGAGAGGTCATAATGGTTGGCTTGTCTATTTCCTATCATGTGTAGAAAACTCTGTTAGTATGTTTCCTGTAATGATAGCAAAACACTGGACACTGAATGATATATAGAGGAAAGTTTATTTAGCTCTCTGCCTTTAACGTCCAGCAGCATGACTGTAACATCTGCTATTGAGGAGCTTATGGCTCCATGACATTAGGGGGTGGCATTATGGTGAGAGTATGAAGGAGAATTACATGGTGAGAAAGAAAGCATGGTGGGAGGGGGTGGAATTCCTTCTTAAAATTTAAAAATAAATTTTTAACAGCCCTCTCATAGGAACTAGTCTCCTTGAGACCGTCACTATTCCTTCCTTAGGCCACTATCTCAACATCACACTGGAACCAAGCTTCCTCCATAGGAACTTTATATGGATACATACAAACCATATGCAAACAGCAGATTCTGTCAAGTATCTTTTTAATTTAATTTTTAAAGTAAGTCTTAACATTTTTTTTATTGTGTGCATGCTGTCCTCAGAGGACTGAGTCAGATTCCCCAGGAACTGGAGTTAACAAGTGATTGTGAGACACCTAACATGGATGCTGGAAATTAATATTGGGTCTTCAGGAAGAGCAGCAAGTTCTCTTAACCACTGAATTATCTCTTTATCCCTGTTGAGGTGTCTTTGTCTTTTTTAGAGGTGGATTCTTGTACTAAGCATAGTGGTGCAGCACTTTTCCCAGCACTTAGGTGAAGGCAGAAGGATTAAGAGTTGAAGATTACCTTCACCTATCTACTGGGTTTGAAGTCAGCTTGGGCTCCATAAGACCCTTTATCCAAACACATACATACACACATGCACATGCACACACATACACACATGTACACATGCACACACATGCACGAATACACAGGCACACATGGACACACAGGCACACATGCATGCACATAGACAAAAATCAATGGCAAACAGTTGAGCTCTTGCTATGTTGAGGTTGGTGTCACAAACCTGAGCTCAAGTGATCATCTTGTTTCTGTCCCCTGAATACCAGGACCACAGACATAAGGCTCCTGTGCTGTGTTCTCTGTGAGGTGGTGGTGAGGGTAATTATTATGTAATGGAGTTGAATAAGAACATGCAGTAAGTTTTCTAGAGAGGAATTTAAAAATTTCCAAAGGAAGATGAGAACTATTAAGAATCTTTAAACTTAGAATATTAAAGTTTTTAACCTCACATAATGAAAAATATGTATATATTCATTTAAAAAAAAACTAGAAAAAAGGAACGGAAAAATCACTTGTTTTATGTTCTGGATAGAAATTGATAGGCAAAACCAAAGTTAAGCAGTACTTAAGCTTGGCCAAAGGAAGTCACAGGCAAATCTGAAGCATATTTCAGATTAGTGAATAGATTTTATTGAAATGTTAAGATTTTCAGTTAAATAGAAAAATGTGATACAGGATAACTCAGGCTACAGATATGTGAAGAGCTAGCTGGGCCTGGAGATGTCCCTGGAGAAAATGTTTAATGATGGTTATACTGGAAGAGGGTGAATCTTAAGGTCACTGATAGAAAGGCTATCTACTTTATGATTTTAAGGTGAATTAATAGCTGTCCTACATTTTGACTTACTGGGTATGGCTTGAGTGTATGTGAGACTTCAAAGCCTGCCTCCACTGTGACACACTTCCTCCAAGAAGGCCACATCTACTCCAACAAGGCCACGCCTCCTATAGTGTCATTTTTTGGGGGACCATTTTATTTCAAACAACTACAGTATATGTGATCTAGCTTAAAAACAAAACAAAAACCCTACCAAAATGTTTCTTCCAGTAACATAAAAGGGTTTCAGTTTTTTCCTGATCCTGTCGCTCTTATCTGTTCTTTTGAATATATAATGGTTGCTTTCATTTGCATTTTCCTAACAACTAATGTGGAGTGTCTTCATGTGCTTATTAGCTGTTGATTTCTTAAATTGTTGTTAGTTTGATGTTACTAGGAGTTAAGCCTAGAATGTTCCACATGATAGCATAATAGGCAAGATTATACCACTTACTTAGTTATAGCTCCAGCCCTGTTTTTACAAGTGTGTGCATGTGATACCAACATTCTTGACTATCTTTCTTCTGAGACACAGTGTTCAGGTGGGAAGGTAGATGTGTAGGGTCATAGCAGATACACCTTCTTATTCATTTAAAACCACTTCTTGGTTAGGGATATATTAGAGACACACACACACACATTCTGTGAAAAGACAGAGTAGTAAATAAAATGAGGCAGTTCATATGTGTGTGTGTGTGTATGAATTTTTTTTCTGAGAAATGATTTTCCTGTTAACTCAGAAAAATCTAATACAATTAACAGAACCCATGTTGTTTTCCTGTACTTTAATATTTTAAATTTTTGTATTTATTTGTGTGTGTAAGTATGTAATAAATAAGCATTTAAAGAATAGTCCCATAAAACTGACTGTAGAGTTGTTGAAGATAAGTTGTTACAGGCCACTATTTATGCCAACATGATTGAGTCCAGAAAACTCTAGATTAATTTAAACGTAATCAAATGGTATTTTGTTTTGAGACAGACTCACTATGTTGTCCAGGTTGGCTTGGAATCTATATATAGTCTAGGCTGGCCTTAAAAGCTTCCTTCCTGGGCTTTTCAAGTGCTGAGATTACAGGCACTACCAATTCCCCCAGCTTATAATGAGATTTGCATAAACCATGGCTTAAATAGAACATAGTATTAATGGTTTTTAGGTGTTATTTCTGCTTTAAAAATCGCCAGTGAAATAATCTGAACATGAAGAAAGGGACTTGGGTAAATATAAAAATTATTAGATATTAAATACTACTGGTTTACTAGAACTAAGTGTATCCTCTGATGGAGCAAAGCTGTTTTTTTTGTTTTGTTTTTAAGTGTCTACTCTGTTCTAAGTTTAAAGACAGTGGTAAATAAAACAAAACAGTTCTTTTATGAATTCTCATTTAGGGAAAAATTAATCATGACTTTTTTGTTTTTGTTGTTAAAAATGGCAAGCTTAGCCTACGGTGACATAAGAAAATACACTTTTGTTTGTTTATACTGGCCTCAACTAATAGTAGGCAAATGCTATACCTCTCAAGCGACATCCCCAACCCTCATTTTATTTTTATTTTGAGACATATCTCACTCAGTTGCCCAGGCTGACCTTGAACTCTCTTTGTGGTAAAGGCTGGTCTTGAACTTAAAATCCTGCCTTAGCTTTGAGAAGTATTCTGATTAAAGACCTGTGTCACCAGATGTAGTTGAGAAAACAATTTATTGATGAATGCTGTTTCAAAATCCATAACTAAGTGTGACCTAAAGCACAGATTAATCAGCTAAACAGTGCTGTTAAGAGTTGGCTTTTTTATCACCTTTCTCTTCTTTTGTAGATTTATTAAAATAGTGTGAGATGTGAACAGCAGAACAGGTAGAATTATTAGAAGACAATACAGTAGAGTATCATATTACTAAGGGAAAATATTTAAATTGTATTTACGTACTTATTTTCTTATTTTGAAGCTAAGCATGGGACTCAAAGCCATCTACATGCTGGCAAGTAGTCTAAATACTGAGCTGTACCCCAGCTACAGTAGGAAAAGGTTTTGTTGGAAGCAAAGAATACTGAAGAAATTTGAAAAAAAAAAAAAAAAAAAGGACCCAGAATTAAATAAGAAAAAGATCTTAAAATATTAGAAGAAAGTAAGTATTAAAAAATTGAGACATTGTGGGGCTGGAGAGATGGCTCAGCGGTTAAGAGCACTGTCTGCTCTTCCAGAGGACCCGGGTTCGATTCCCAGCACCCACATGGCAGCTAACAACTGTCTGTAGTTCTAGTTCCAGGCAAGCACCAAGGCAAATAAATAAATAAATAAAGTTTAAAAAAAAAAAACACTTCAAAAAAATTGAGACATTGTTATTTTCTTAATTCCAATGATTTCTGGCCATATTTATAATCTTTTTCTTTAACTGAGCCCTTCATCCCAATTTTTTTTAATTTAGCACTTATATTTTGCTACTTTTTTTTTTTTTGAGATAGTCTCAAATATCTCAAGATGACCTTGAACTCTTGTCACGAAGGAATACCTTGATCTTGACTTTCTGATCTGACCCTCTTGTCTCTGTCTTTAGAGTTCTGTTACAGGCATGTTCCACAGTGCCAAGTTTATGTGGTTCTGGGGATCAACCCAAGGATGTTGTAGAATACTTCTTTATACTGTGTGAAGATGTGTCATTGTGATTGGTTTAATAAAAAACTAACTGGCCAATAACTAGGCAAGCGGTATAAGCAGGCCTTCTGGACAGAGAGAGCTCTGGGAAGAAGAAGGCATAGATGCTAGGAGACACAGAGCAAGCAGGATTGGCTTTGTGGAGATGATGTAATAAAGCCATGAGACAGAAAGTAAATTAATAGAAATGGGTCAATTTAAGTTATAAGAGCTAATTAGCAACAAGCCTAAGCTATTGGCTGAGTCTTCATAATTAATAATAAGTATTTGTGTCATTACTGGGGAGGGGTCAATGGTCCTAATGAAAAAGGCTGCTTACACAGGGTTCCGCTAACTCCAGGAAAGCATTCTACCAACTGACATCTCTTGCCCCATTTTGACTTTTTACTGTTTGAATTTGCTTCCTAATAAACTTTAAAACAAGCACATATTAATGTTGAACTTTACTGTGTTGCTGGAAAATTGAACCCACACCTCAAGCATGTTAAATAAATGTTCTACTCCCAACTCATATAATTTAAAAATATAAATCATATGGTACAATTTAGACAATAGGGATTTTTAAAATTAAAGAAAGTAGTGTAATGATAATTGCCTATAATTTTAGCCCTTGAAGCCTGAGACAGGAGAATTGCTTTGAATTTGAGGCCAGGTTGACCTACATCATAAAATCCTCTCTCAGAGAACAGAAAAACTAAAAAACAAAGCTTCCCAATTCTTAAGAGGGGGTGGGGTGGGGCTGGAGAAATGGCTCAGAGGCTAAGAGCATTAACTGCTCTTCTAGAGGGCCTGAGTTCAATTCCTAGCAAGCACATGGTGGCTCACAACCATCTATAATGACATCTGCTATCCTCTACTAGCATGCAAGCAGAACACTATATACATAGTAAATAAATAAATCTTCAAAAAAAAGCAACAACAACAACAAAAAAGGGGCATGGTAGTTCACATCTGTAATTCCAGCACTTGGGAAGTAGAGGCCAGAAGGTCAGGCCTTGACTACATAGTAAAAGGCTGTCTCAAACAAACAAAAAACAACAAAAACTAAATTACAGACTACTTCAAACTAAAAAGTTTGCAAACTTCTGAGTCATAATGCTTAGTCTATAGGAAATATTAAGTACACTTATAGGCCTCTCAATCTCAGATAGCTTGGTGTGAGATACATGAGATTCTCAAAATAACAAACTAAGAAGATGTATTGAAGTATTGACTACTTTCTTGGGAGATAAGAGTGGTTTTTTTTTTTTTTTCCTAGAATTTTTTTTAGAGACATAGTTGTGCTGTAGTCCAAGCTGCCCTAAAACTACTGTGCAGCTCAGGCTAGTCCTAAACCCTGACTCAGCTCAGAGGTGTTGAGGTTGTAAGCTTATGCCACTATACCTTGGTAGAATCTACTTTTTAATCACTCATGGAAGTGGTTGATCTGCAGAATGAATGTCCTTGAGTTTTCTGTTGACTGTTTCTGGTTCTGGCATCAGCTGCTCTAGACATTCTTCCATTAAAGAGGCTGATGAACAATTTTTTTCTCTCAGAGGGTTCTATGGTCACCGAAGGTACTAAACCAGGAAAATAATTAGTGATTATGTAAAGGAATGAGAGGTGTCTGGTTAGGATGGGCTTTATGGTAGAGATTTTTTTTAATTTTAGGTAATTTTTGTCATTTTTCTCTAAATATTTTATGTATAGTACTCATGGAATCTACTGAAAAGTTATTTCTTGAACAGGTATGAGTTGAAATGTGGATTATGTTTTCCTTACATTTTAAGTTTCAAACAGAAAAAGAGAATGCGTTTAGGTTTCACCGTCTTAGTGATAATTTTGATGTAATTTTTAGAGCTAATATAAACTCCTAGTTCTCCCACCTTCTTTGATGTTTTGTTACTAAAAGATATTTATGCTTGAGACAGTCTGACCATGTTTTCTGGGCTGTCCGTGAACTACCAGGCTCAGAATATCCTTCTGACCCAGCCTTGCAAGGAGCTGTGATTATAGATGACACCATGGCATCAACTTTGATTTCTTAAAAACCTTTTGGTCATAGCCAACTATAATTTTAGAAGTACCCATTGTCTGTTAACATAATTTAACCTTTTTCTTCCAGGTAATTTATCCTCAACATTCCAAACTTACTGATAAAGAAGTAAGTAAATATGTTTCTCTACATAGTCCACTGTTACATTTTGCTTTTTTTTATTGGAGTGTGTGTATGCCAGCATTGATAGCTCTTGTTTTCTTTTTCAGAAAACCAATATTTGCTATTTGTCTTTTCCAGACTCAAATTCAGGTAACTTTATCTATGATAATTTCTCTTGAATCTTGTACTATTATGGGTTATTATATAACTAGTATGGCACATTGGAATACACATTCAGTTTTAGCTCAGCATGTTAGTGATTTTGAGTTTTTGTTTAATGATGCCTAGTCCTGTCATTGTTGATTTCAGTTTTTTTTCAAAGTAACTGTTAAAACATGATGCTATAAATCATAAGAACAATATTTTTAAAAATTTTTTTATTTTATGTAAATTGATGCTTTGCCTGCATGTATAACTGTGTGAGGATGTCAGATCTTGGAATTACAGACAGTTGTTAGCTGCCATGTGGATGCTGGGAATCGAACTCAGGTCTTTGGAAGAACAGTCAGTGCTCTTAACCTCTGAGCCATCTCTTCTCTGGAAGAACAGTTAGTGCTCTTAACCTCTGAGCCATCTCTCCAGCCCTGTTTACTTTCAAAACAGCTTCATAGTGACCAGTACACTCAGCTCTTCATCCACACATAAAACCTGTAAGGCAGAGTTACTCCATTTTCTTTCTCATTTGTGGTTATTTCTAATGTCCTGACAATTTAGGCCAATCAATTTGATTTGGGAGATTTGACAAATTACTATTAATTTTCTTTCTGTATAAATGCTTGCAGTTTTGTTTTTTCTATATAATGTGGAGCTCTGCCTTAGTGAGAGATGTGAAAAAAAAAAAAAACTAGTTTCTTAGTAAATTAGATATTGCTTTTGGTCAGGTTTAGTAAGCCTTTTGTCCTGATCTGAACTGATTAGAACTTACAGTGCTTTTTATCCATAATGATATTGTGACAGAGAAGTTGTTTGAATCTATTCTTATTTTATTTAACATTTTTCTTATAAAGTCTACATATGCATTGCTGAATGTAGTGAGTATTGGTTTGGATTTCTAGCACTCAAAGTAAGCTTAAATGTGTGGCTTGCAGGATGACTTGAATTTCTGTAATTGGAATCCCAGTTGATTGTGTAATATTCCTATCAGCCTTTAACTGGCTCATAGCTTGACTGCCCTCCCTCCCTCCCTCCCTCCCTCCCTCCCTCCCTCCCTCTCTCTCTCTCTCTCTCTCTCTCTCTCTCTCTCTGTGTGTGTGTGTAGTTGTACATGCCATGATGGGCATGGTCAGAGGACAACTTCATAGAATTGATACTCTCCTACCGTTTAAGTGGGTTCTACAGGTCAGTCTCAGGTTTCCTGGCTTGTACAGCAAATGCCTTTATCTCTGAGCCATTTTACTGGCCCAAGATTCTTATCTCTTGCTAGAGATGTCACTGACTTGAAACAATATAAACAAACGTTGCTAAATCTTTAACTTGTATAGTTTTTCATATACACATATATTTATCTTTCCAGTTTACTATTTCTAAAAGGCCAAGCTTTTTAATGTATCTGGAATTTTTATCTTTGTTAAAATTGTATGTAAGCTCCCAGATCTAACTCTTTGGAGTGTCAGCTTTTTTTTTTTTTTTTTTTTTTTTTTTTTTTTTTTTTTTTTTTTTTTTTTTTTTTTTTTTTTTTTTTTTTTTTTTTTTAATAAGATTTTTAGAAACAGGTAAAAATAATTCTTTTCTACCTTCCCATCTTACCACCAGTTTTTTGAGTTAGGGTGTCTCTGTGTAACCCTGGCTGTCCTGGAACTCGCCTAGTAGACTGGGCTGGTCTTAGTCTCCCAAGTACTGAGATTAAAGGTATGCACCATCATGCCCAGCTAAATCTTTTCTATTGTTAATATTTTATTGTTCAATTTAATTCATACATTCTAGCTACTGAACCGACTAGAGGAAAACTTCCCCTTCTCCTCCAAACAACAAGGCAAAAAAAAAAAAGTTAATTCCACGGTATTTTGACAGCCTTTAAAATTTATTTATAGTACTGGGAATTGAACCTAGGATCTTGTGCATGCTGGGCAAGAACTCTACCACTGATCTATTTGATAGTCTTATTTTGTTTGGTTGAGTTGGTTTGGGTTGGTGTTTTTTGTTTTTTTTGGGAGGGGGGACAAGGTTTCTATATAGCTCTGGCTGTCTATGTATACTAAGCAGGGCTTGAACTCACAGAGATCCACCTGCCTCTGCCTCTCAAGATTGGGACTAAAGGCATGCGCCACCCACTACACTTGCCTCTTGATAGCTGTTTTGATAACTTATTTAATAGTTAGCATCTGTGTGGATCATTTTCTTTTTGTAAGTTTAAACTCAAGTGTAAATCTGCGTAAATAAAAATTCTAATATTTTAGGCATATGTGTGACCTACAGACTTTTTAAATGTCTTTTTAATAAGCTGCCCATCAAATTATAGTTTATTTTACCCAAAGCATGGTTGGAACATATAGCTGAAATCGGCAAATGATACTGAAAGCAGCATCTTGATAGTCTTAACAAGCATGCTCTAAAAAGCATTTCGGAGCCTAGAGTCCAGAGCCCAGAGCCCAGAGCCCAGAGCCCATGGTTGTTATCCAAACCACTGTTTTCCCTGTATCCTGCAAATGGAAGTTATAATTACTGTGTGAACTTTGAAATTGATTTAAAATTTCCAAAATAGCTTTTATTCTTGTGGAAGAAAATCTTGGCATAGCAGAGCAGACTTTAGGAAAGAATCATTAATCAAGATTTCCTTTCCATGATCCCCCCCCCAAAAAAAAGTAGAATGGCATTTTAGACTTTATGAAAACCATACAGAATAAAAATGCTTTTACAGTTCAGTGAAATAGTTTGCCAATCCTACAACTCTTCCTTCATGTATACCTTAGATCTTCATGATTTTAGGGGAAAAAAAAAACTTGGGCTTTTTCTTATGTTTTGAGTGCGTTTTTATCTGAGCATGAAGTTAAAGTGTGCTTGCCCTCAGCTACACATGCTGACTCTCCCTCCATCATCACCATCTCAGTGCAGGGGTCCTCAAGCTATTCAAGGGCAGTAGTCTCCATAATCTAAACACATCAAGGGAGAAAACTTAGTCTCAGTTAAAAAGGATTTTTAAGTAGCAGTGGGTTAAGGAAGACTTGGTTTGCAGACAATATTTGTGTTAAGCAGCAAGGACACTGTAATATATGGCATACTTCTTAAATTATCTATGTTGATGAACCTATTTTTTTCTTTTTTAAATGTCTGTGTGGATCAATACTTTTGTAAAATGCAAGCTAAGCAAAATATCAGAAAGAGGAAATTTAAAATTATCAGTAAAGCAAACTAAAACTATAAATTTGTCACACTAGTATCAGACTGCTAGAAAAGTATATTCAACTTATTTATTTGGTCATGTGTCAGTACAAATTTATGGACTGGTGTTAGTGTAGAGGTTATACTAATACACTTCTACACTTCTGTATTTGTACACTTTTACATTTCTACACATACACTTGTACACTTCTAAACTTATATACTACTGTGCTTTTTTTTTTTTTTAATTTTTTTTTTAAACTTTATTTATTTATTTATTTGCCTTGGTGTTTGCCTGGAACTGGAACTACAGACAGTTGTTAGCTGCCATGTGGGTGCTGGGAATCGAACCCCGGTCCTCTGGAAGAGCAGACGGTGCTCTTAATCACTGAGCCATCTCTCCAGCCCCCACTACTGTGCTTTTTAAAATTTATGTATTTTTATTATATGTGCATTGGTGTTTTGCCTGCATATGAGGATTTTGGATCCCCTGGAACTGGAGTTACAGACAGTTGTGAGCTCTTAATCACTAAGCCATCTCTCCAGCCCAATTCTAAACTTCTTAACTTCTACACTCCTATACTTCTGCACTTAGATGCCTTTATACTTGTACACTTGTATATTTCTACACTTCTACACTTGCACACTTATAAACTTCTGTACTTTTATGCTTCTATACTTCTGCATTTCTACACTTTTATTTTTCTACACTTATACACTAGAGAGGATCTGACCTTAAATCCTTTCTCTGAGCAATTCCGTTTCAGCCACCCTAATGACTGCAAAGATCTGAGAACCACAGAGTAGAGAGCCTTTGTCTTTTCTTTCTTGTTTGTTGTTGTTGTGACTTCTGATGAAGCACAGACTGGCCTGGAAACTTGGTGATATTCTCTCCCATCTCCCTAGTTCTGGGGTTAGGGTTAGGGTTAGGGTTAGGGTTAGGGTTAGGGTTAGGGTTAGGCATGTTCCAGTGCCTTGCAAAGACCTGGCCTTGAAGTTTTATCTGTATCATATGTATTCTGACCCACACCATATCCATGTTTGTGATAATGTAGAAATAATCTTTAAAAGGTGTCTGTTGTCATCAGGAAAAATATGTAATTTTTTTCTTACATCTTTGAGAGACTGTTTTGTTATAAGAAGGTTCTCTGTTTGCCTTTAACATGGCTATCTCAGGTCTGGGTAAAAGAAACTTTAAAAATAGTCTACAATGATCTTAAGATGGAAGGAGATCTCTCTGCCATCTCCCTTACATTTTTATAGGAAAAGCCATGACTGAATGTCCTGGCACTTTTTGAATGGATAGTTTGGCCAAAGACTAGTGAATGGAACAACTATGAGTTGAAGAGCTTTACTTTTGAGAGAAGTTTTTTAATATCTGTCCTGATTGTCAGTGAAATGACATTAAAAAATGGTAGCTGTGACTGGGTGGGTGGAGCAGCAGTCAGGAGCACTTGCTGCTCCTGTAGAAGACCCAGGTCTCATTTCAAGCACCACCATGGTGGTTCACAACTGTTTGTAACTCGAATTTAAGGGGGATCTGATGCTTTCTTTTAGCCTCTGTGATATACATGCAGACATGCAGGCTGACATGCATACACATACAGTTAAAATTAATCTTAACAACAATAGTTTGGGGCTAAGGAGATGACACACTCTGTAAAGGTCTTGCCATGTCCACACATACGTATGTGTGCATGCAAACCACAATTCACATAATATACAATTTACTCATAAAATGCACAGTTCAGTATGATGGAATATCTCACTTCATAACTACAGACAGAAAGCAGAAAGCCCAAGAGAAAGGAGCTGGTTACAAAGGTGTCCTTAAAGACCTGCCCCAGTGATCTGCTACTTCCTGCTAGGCTCTACTTTCTAAAGTTTTCAGAACCTCCCAAAATAGTGCCATTTACTGGGAGCAAGCCTTTTGTGGGAACTTCATATTCAAACTACCATTTTCTAAAAAGAAAATCTGAGCCATTGTTATATATGTTTGTTTAACTAAAAACAATACCAGACCATATCACAGAGCATTTCTCCCCATGCTTAAGTAGGTAAGCACAGCTAGATCTGGATGTGTTGTGTATACTTGTAATCCTAGAACTCAGAAGACTGAGGCAGGAGGAGTTTGAGTTTGACACCAGCCTTGGCTGCATAGTGAGTTCCAGAGAAGCCTGGGAAACATAGCAAGACTTTGTTTCAAAACACAAGGAAATTCTGTTTCTTTCATTTCTTTCCAGAAACAGCAAAGAAATATTAGTGTCTATAACTGCCATTATGTAATTAAAACCCAATTTGGATTTTGAAAAGGTTGAACAATTGTGAAGTTTATGTTTCTAATTTAGAATGTCATATGAAAAAATAAAAAAGTAGTTATATATAATTGTAAAAATATTAAGCATTATTATATCCTGATATATTATTTGGGGAAATCTAATTGATAATACTGCAAGTATCTAAATTTTAGTTTAGTATAATTTTTAAAAACTACTACTCTGTGTGTATGTGTGCATATGCACATGCTGATGCATGTGTGCCACTATGCTACCATGCGTGGGTGGAGGCCAGAGGACAGTTGTCAGGAGTCATTTCTCTAGTTCTTCTATGGGTTCTGGGGATTGAACGCCATTCATTCATCAGGCTTGGGTAGAAAGCACTTTTACTGCTGAATCATTTCACTGGTTTGGCCATTTCACCAGCTTGCATGTGTTTTTTGTAAGCTAATTTTTAAAGTTTAATGGTTTTTTAAAATAATTATTGCCTGGCAACTTTAATTAAAATTTGCATTTTAAGAGGCTTACTGAAATAATTAAAGTTGAAAATTAATTGTTAATTCAGATGATTAAGATAATAAGTTGATTACTTAGACTCTTAAAGAATCTTGTATGTTTTATATTTTTAAAGGAGCTTCCCATTGTGAAATGTAAAACACATACAGGACCAATTAATAGAACTTTGTTACAGCCTCAGAAACCTCCTCAAGCCTCTTCTGACTCATCCACTCCTTCCTTCAAGTGTAACCACTGATTGTAGGAATAAAGACTTTATGTTTTTCTTATTATTGTTTTGTCATCAACAGGTTATCTATCCCCAAACACTACAACTTTATCTACTTTTAAAAGTATTTGGAAACTGGGGCTGTAGTTTAGTGGTTGTAGTGCTTACCGTAACAGCATGCAAGAATCCCTATATACACTGCCCTGTACTACACAAAATTGATGTGCTGGCATGACTGTAATCTCGGCACTGAGGAGGAGGGACAGGAGGATCAGAACTTCAAGGCTGCTTAGCAAGTTAGAGGCCAGCCTGAGCTACATGAGACCCTATCTCAAAAAGATTTAAAAATTTTATATACATGAATATAGTGACACATACTTTTAATCCCAGCACTTGGGAGGTAGAGGCAGGCAGATTGCTGAGTTCAAAACTAGCCTTGTCTTTATAGAGAGTTCAAGACATCCACATAGTGAGACCCTGTCTCAAAATCAAAACAGAAAAACAAAAGTTTGTATAGACATAGATTTGAACAAGAGGTGTGTGTGTGTGTTCAGCTTCATTTGTTTATATTTGTTAGACAATATCATGCATCATGCAGACAAATTAATGAATGACACTGGAATATGAAGAAGGAAAAATTGCAGAGACAAGAATTAAGATGTGCATTTTTCCTCTAACTAGCAAGGCATCCTTTTAGCAAGTCCAGAATTTATGTATTTATTTGTTTGTGTTTTTTGAGAGACAGTCTCATTCTGTAGCTCTGGCTGTTCTAGAGCTCATGTGGTAGACCAGGCCTTAGCCTCCAGAAGGCCTCCTGCCTCCCAAGTACTTAGATTAAAGGCATACACTACTTGTGTCTAAACCTAATAATTTAAAATTTTTTTCTTCTTCTCTTAAGCATGAGTAAAGTTCTTTCATTCTTTCATTCTAATATTGATGAAACTGGATAAATGTCACACCAAGCCATCCTGACTGACTTCTTTTTTTGTTGTTTTTATTAGGTTGTCTTGGAGATACCCAGTTTTGTTTTAGATTCCGACAGTCTTCTGGGAGGAGGGTGTCACTGCATTGTCTTCTTGATCAATTTGACAAAGATTTGCCAGTTTACTTAAAGGTTGGAAAAGTGGGCATGGAAAAATGTCTATGCAAGAGGAAACATTAGCACTTGTTGCTTTTGAGCTTGTATATTCAGACACCTTTGATAAAATTTCATTGTTAATTGCCTGGGGTGGGGGCTGCTTTATTGTCTATCTGGCTTTCTCAAAGTCTGGAAAGTCTCAAATTCTGGAAATGATGTCATTATGAATTGTAAAAATTGACCAGAACGGTGAGGTCCTTTGCTTGTTGTGATCTGTTGAGATGTGCAGGGAGAGTGGAATTATACAGTAAATACCATCATACTTGAGGCTTCCTTCACTGTGCCAGTACCTCAGATTTTATCATAACTATAGGTGTTTACTGCAAAATTTAAGAAACAATGTAGCTGTGGCAAAAATACTGAATTTGATGATTTTCTGATTTCAGTTTGCTAGTCTAGATGTGAAAAAAAGAGAATATGCTGAGGAGCTCCTAGGGAACGCCCCACTTTTAGTTCTTAGGCTGTAGTTTTAATTGTTGGGCAAATTGATAGGCTCGTTATTCTCCTGATTTTTGTTGGAGGAAGGTATGACTTGCTCACATATTGACTTGGGTTATTAAGGAAGCCCAATGTTACTGTTAAAGGATATCTATACATATTTATACACCCACACATACAATTTTATGTTACTGTTAAAGGATATCTGTACATACATACACATACACACATATACAGACATACATACACATATACAATTTTTGTTTCTTCTTTCATAGAAAGATCCTGCATATTTTTATGGATATGTGTATTTTCGACAAGTTCGAGATAAAACTCTTAAAAGAGGCTACTTTCAGAAGGTAATTTTATATGAACTATTAATATTTTCTATGTTGTGATTAGAAAAATGAGGTCTGGACTTGATAGTATCTGCTCATGGTCTGAACACTTGGGAGGTGGAGATAGAAGAGGCAGTAACTTAAAGCCAACCTGGGCTACATGTGACCCTGTCTCAATTCCCCATCCTAAATTAGAAATAATTAGTTTTTGTGTTTTACCTGTACTCTTTTTTATTATAAGCACCTGCCCTTATCTTATGTATTCATTCATTTTTTTTAAGGCAGGGTCTGCCTATATATGTAACTCAAGAACTTGCTATATAGACCTGACTGACCTAACTGTACTCACAGAAATCCAGCTGCCTCTTCCTCCTGGGTGCTAAGATTGAATGGATGTGCCACCATTTTTTTAAGTTTTAACTGTTGAGTTGTTACTGTCTGTACTACTGATAAACTGCAGTGTTTCAGTTAATGAATAGGAGGTTCTCCTGCATGTTGACATTGTTACTGTCTGTACTACTGATAAACTGCAGTGTTTCAGTTAATGAATAGGAGGTTCTCCTGCATGTTGACATTGTTACTGTCTGTACTACTGATAAACTGCAGTGTTTCAGTTAATGAATAGGA
>PVIH01013814.1:0-56650 GCA_004025045.1 Sigmodon hispidus
TTTATTTATTTATTTATTTATTTATTTATTTATTTATTTGCCTTGGTGTTTGCCTGGAACTGGAACTACAGACAGTTGTTAGCTGCCATGTGGGTGCTGGGAATCGAACCCGGGTCCTCTGGAAGAGCAGAAGGTGCTCTTAACCGCTGAGCCATTTCTCCAGCCCCCATACCCACTCTTATGATCTCCCCATTTACAAAAACACCCATTTATGCTGCTCATTTACTTACTGGAGCATAATTAAACTCCCTGTGGCCAGACTCTTAAAGAAAACAAGTCATTCCTCACCCACACCCCTGCCAGAGGCCATCAATGCAGAAGTGATATTCCTCATTTTATAACATCAGAAAATCTGAAAATTATATAGCCTTAAAATAGTTGTCATCATTAATTTTATTCAAACTTTCAGTCAAGTGCATTAACTAAAATAAAACTTGAGTTATTTTTTTTTCTATTTTTGAACGTCTTTGTCATTTTCACTACTTTGTCAGAAAGAATATGCATATAAATCACATATATTTACTAGTATGTTTTTAGAAGTGAAATTACCAAGGTGTCTTTGATAATATGATTGCTAAAATGAAAATGAAGAATGTATATGTATGTATGTATATCCACTGATGGCTCGCTGGGTGGAGAAAGAAAGAGCTGCTCTGCATGTGAGTCTCAGATCCCAGGGCACTGCAAACATGTGGGTGTGGTAGCACAGGCCTGGAATTAGCTGGCAGAGAGAGCTCAGTAAATAGGTAGATATGGTAGCACAAGCATGGGATCCTCACACTGAGGGTAAAGACAGAAGGATCCCAGGGCTCTTCACCGCCCAGTTTAGTAAATTGGGAGCTCAAGTCTTAGTGAGTGCTCTAATATTCAAAATAAACTGGTGAATAAGGAATCTAAATACACCTGACTTTGAATGGATACCTTGTTGTATTTCTAAAATTGGATGATCTATGTTTACCTCCATAGTATTAAAGTATGCAGATTTCTACATCTGACAATATTAATTCACACTGAGTCTCATCTAAACTTACTGAAAAATAATCTTTGTTACATATATTTTCTGATTGTTTAATTTTTCCTATCAGATATTATGAATTTATTTGAGATATATATCTTAAATAAAATAATTACTGTAACTTTTAAGGTCTTTATGTTAGCTTCAACTATTAAAAATTACTTTTGTAAAAAATAATAATCATCAAATAATTTGATAAAATAAACCCTGATAAAATTTTAATGGAAAAGCTAAAAAGTAATGTTCAGTTCAATATAATATTTTATAAATGTGGTCAGATTTGTTTTCTGGGACAACTGTTGGGATGGCAAATGCAGACACAGGAAAAAGGTAGAAAACAAAAGAAGAGGCAGGGAGAGCAGAATGGGGGAGGAGGGGAGAGCAGAACTGGTGTGGGAGGGGATGGGAAGGGAGGGGAGAGCAGAACTGGTGTGGGAGGGGATGGGAAGGGAGGGGAGAGCAGAACTGGGTGGGGGGTGAGAAGGAGAGAAGCATTCAGGGAGAGAGATCACTAACAGAATGGTAGCGCTCTAAAGAGGGTCTTCAGAATATTATTTAGAGAGACTTGTTTAGAGCAGCAAGTATGTAAAAATAAGTAAACTGTTAAATGATTACGTTTTAAAATTAAGAAGTAGTTGTGTATGGTCACTCAGCACTTACTCAGTTTATTGTATCGGGTAGACCTGGAAACATCAGAAAGGATCATCCATCTTGAGGAAAAGGTAATGAGCATTGGAAATGAAGGCTGCATGCTGAAACATATCCTCTTACTTAAATCCTCCATTAGAAGACTGGATAAAAAGCTTAGTTTGCAAGTGATGCCTGGGATTGCGGCTATAGATGAGCTTTTGAAGTTTTACAAGGAGCAACCATGTGGAACTCTTTCTTTATCATTCATTCATTCCAAACAGTATGGAGAAAAAAAAATTAAAAAGAAATGGGAAAGGAAAAGAAAAAACATAATAAATGTTTGTCAGAAGGAAATGATATTAGAGAAATGACAGCCACATAATCATAGCATAGTACGGGCTAAAAACCTAGAAAATGGCAATAAATGGTTTTCATTAGTATAGCAAGCAATATTTGAGGAGATTAGAATTGAACAAAGAAATGGAAAATTATATAATAAACAAGAGACTACTGTTTATTAGTAGTCTCCTTCCTTGGCAAGGAAGAAGTGCAATATGAATCATCAGAGCAGAATAAAATGTAGCCGTTTTAGAAATAATCAACTAATGTGAATTGCTTCTGCTGTTAATTTTTCTGAGAAAGATACAATATTTAAGAAATCTTAATGGAACAAATGAAAGAAACTATTCTAAATTATTATCAATAAATTTCTAGACTTAATACTGTTCATTAGGTAATTGAAAAAAGTTTTAAAAAACAGAAATTATATTTAAAAGAATATTTTTAGTAATCAGAGATAGTGGTATAAACTGAGGCATCTACATAATAAATAGATGACGAGTAGAAAGATAAATGTTCTTTATTGTATGATTGAAGAGAAAAGAGTGAGTACATTAAAGCATTGCCGAATATATTACTCTGTATATTGAGATACAATGTTGAGCTTAAAGTAATCATCAGTTTGATACTAAAGCAAGATGTTGCTGAGAGGACTTATTTTATTTATCATGCAAATTTTTATCTTCATCCTCAAATTTTAAAGGTGTATGAGTTTGAAGTACAATATTCTCCAGATAAATTTGAAATGAAAAATGTAATAATTAAAATCAATAATAAATGTTAGTAAACTTAATATATAATAGTACAATACATCATCAGAACCAAGCATGTGGCTAATAAAAACTTAGTAATAATTGTCAACTCAAAAACTATCTCCTTAAGTTCTTCATAAACTGCTTAACAGGCGGTTTTTAAAGATGTATACTGAAAAGTATCCTGTGGGTCAGATTTTTAAAAGTTCCCCTCTATAACACATATTTTTAGCTGTATATGTTAATGATAATTCAGAAAGACATGAGATTAACAAGAAAACCATTTAATTAATACAAATATTTTGATATTCCTAGAAACTTCATAGTAAAAAAAGAGTACTTTTTCTACTATGAAGAGGAATTTAGCATAATTTCTAATCTGCCCACCTGGAAATCAACCTAAAAATGTTCACATGTCTAGATTGCTGAGTCTACTTAAAAATTATTTTAAAGATTATTTAAAAATAAATAATGAATAAATTGTGCAATCAAACCTATGTATGCTTTTAAGAAATATCAAGGGCTCTACTAGCATTTATAAACTAATATGGTAAGAACTGAAGTGAATGCTGAATGAAAGGATGTGTTTAGGATATGAGTAATAATATGTGTGTCAGATGTTTAAAAGGGATGGGGTTCTGTGCTATTATTGTGCTGTTCCTTGGAAAAGTCCCTAGAACTGTAGTAGGGACTGCAGACACTTATGAAGAAGGAACATATTGAAAGGGTTGAGTGTTTATAACAAATCATCATAAAGCAAGGATTTTGTGAGAACAGGGGCTCACCCATCCCTTCACCATTCTGGATTTCAAGTTTGAAAACAGAGTGTCAGGAGGAGAAGTTTGCTTCCAAGGACTCTAGGGACAGATTTTTCTTTCATTTTGTTTGTTTTTTGTTTCTGGTCTTCTGAAGCTGCTGGCAATCCTTCCTGTGCCACCATTGCTGCCCTGCTGCCCTGTCAGCACTTGCTTTGCTGACTCTCTTTCTCCATATTAGATCATTTAAGATGGCTTCACATTCCACTGAAATGTTACCTCTCCTGCAATCAACCTATTTTCAATTACATTCACATTCTTACCTTTAGAAAGCCCCATTGCCATCATAATATAATAAATGAAAGTGTTTCATAAAAGGAGAGAGTAAACTGAATGACATTTTTTAGTCACATATCACTTCTGTAGTAATTTCTAGGCATGTTCTCAAAAATGATATGCTACATGACATAAACAAAAAGCTCATTTATATCATTCAGTTTATCAGAAGTGAGCAAAGTACTTCCTTCCCTTTTAGTATTGAAAAGAAAGTGAAAGTAGATTTAGGCATAATTGGAAGTCAGGTGATACAAATGCCAATTACATGAATCCTCTGAAATGTTTATTCCACCAAATAAGGTAGTCTCAAGCCATGTAGGAGTAATTATGCTTATAAGCCTTTATATAAAGGAAATAAATATTCATGTATTGGAAAAGGAGTTCTATTCTGATGTAACTCAGTCACATGTTCACAGAGTTTCATGGGAGCTCTGGGCTTTTTTCATTAAGTGGGAATATGTCTACCCTTATTACATGGCATAGCTTAGAGACACAGCAAGGTAAACTTTCCTCTGATTTCACTTTGGTTTTTTTTTTTTCATGCATTCTAAATTCTACAAAACAGAATAAAGCACTTACCTTTTCCAAGAACTATAAAGTGCTTATTTCTCTAAATATCTGCTTATATTATCTAGTACTTCTAAAGGAATAACTTCATATTAAGAAATATGCCATTGCCAATTTCCTAGAAAAGTTTTAATCAGTAGTTGTCCAAGTACCCATAATTCTCAGAGGCAACAATTGTATAATCATCCAATGTTTGAACTACAACTTGCAAATTTCTGATATAATGTTATTGATTTTATACTTCTTAAAAGTTTATTCTTCTTTCATAGATCACATGCCTACCTCATTTTCCCCTTCCTTTACTCTTCCCAGACCCTGTTTCCACCCTCTACTTCCCCAGATTCACTCCTTTTCCATTTCTTTTCAGAAAAGAGCAGGTCTCTCATGAATATCAACTGAACATGTCATAACAAGACACAATAAGATGAAGCACAAACCTTCATATCAACTGGATGAGGCCACCAAGTAAGAGAAAAAAGGGTCCCGAGAGCTGGCAAAGGAGTCAGAGACCTCCACTGCTACTATTGCTTGGTTGTGAGCTATTAACAGCTTGGTCATCTCTCCAATACCATTTTCTACTTTCCATTAAGGACTTAAAATGTTTATAACCAGAATGTAAAATCAAATGTGTTTTTATTAGATTGTTTTAGTCTGCATGTCATGTCTTGATAGAGTCCCCATATGAGCAACAGTTTAGGAAAACTAGGAGAAAAGGATCCAAGAACAGGTGAAAATGCTTAGATACCAAGCCCTCTTAATTACCATTGAACTTGTCCAATCAACTTGGAGAAGTTATTTTTTTTCTTTATTCCTAATTGTCTTTACTCTAAAGTGGACATAGTCCCTGAGGATTTACAGATGTGACAACATGTTGAAGTATATCAGGACTGGGAAAGCGGGTAGTGAGTGCCTGGGAGAGGGTAAATGCTTACTGTGTTAGTCACTGTTCTGTATTTCATAGACCCTCTAGCTGAAGTCTACAATGAACATTATTTGAATATATTTAAAAAATTACTAAAATATTTTATATTACTCATGCTATAATTGAATTTGATGAATTCCAATAGTATGCTTTAAGTGATACTTTAGTGAACTTCAATATCCCTTTATGAATAGTCCCTGGATTCTATCATTTGCATTTCTGCAGATTTTAGTGAAATAAACCAAGGCAGTCACAGAATAACAAATAAATAAGTTCACTGATTGTGGAATGTTTGTAAAGGTTTCATCTCAGAAGTTGAGAGAAAAGTTGTTATAAGAAGAGAGTAGAGGAGAAAGTTAAAAATTAAAATTATATTAAGATATAAAGGCAAATAATCAGGAGGGAGGTAAGAGAATAGGGTATAGGAAGATGTGTGAGGGATAATATTAAGGATACCTGAAAAAGGCACATGGAACCAGCCATTTTATAAAATATTTATTATAATGTACATACATCACACACATATATAGATATAGTAGCTATAAATATGGATGTAGACATACATAATTTCAAAGAGTTTGCTTGGAGTTACCATACACATGGGGATAAATAATAGGTTAGCAAAAAAATGTCCCATGCCAGGTATAGAATACTTGCCCTTGAATTTTTGGTCACAAGTAATGCAGAGACCTAAAAAAGCAATGTAATCTGATGCCATTACTCTTGATTCACAACTAGAACTTGATGGTCAAGCCTTATTGCTAAAAACTCAACAAACTTTATACAAGATATAGAAAAATAAAGTTGTTACTGACCAAGAAGTTTCTTCACTGTTGGTTAGCTTTCATAGTTCCAGAGAGTTGTTCAGGCTACTGGGAAAAATCTCTACCCAACTACAAGCCATTGTGTGGTTCAGTGATGGCTAGCACAACAAGATGTACCCATAAATACACATATATTATGGGGATAGTCAACGTCAACCAGTTTCTAAGTAAATGGGCTTACAATCCACTTCACAACAAAAATGCACACCCACTACTATAAATCTTGCCAAGAACTCATGACTAGGACATCATAGGCTACATGCCCAAATTTTCTACCATTATTTTGCTAAATAGACATACATCTAATTCTAAATTTATATCTCCTACTCACAGACTACTGACTATCAGGCTTCATCAGATAAGCTTCTTTGTGAAAGGTAGATGACGCAGAAATTTACAAAGGTCAGTGAGTACGTTTCTGTAGAGTGCTCAGGCACAAATGAGATATTTGTATCTCCCACTCCCCAAGGCTCAGAGACTAATGTGGAAGAGGTGATGAAAAGATTGTAAGACCAGTGGTTTGAGGAAACAGAAGCTAAACAGTATCTCTTTGATGAGACAAAACCAGTATGAACATTTAGTTGATTCTAGAGAAGAGAGGGTGGCTGAGAGCGACAGAGAGAAAGTTTTTTTCCTAATGAATATAGCCTCTGGTAAGTGAACCACCTGCAGTGGATGACCCCACACTCATGACAACAAGGACAACATAAATTGAATGCAGCAACAAACATGAGAAGTTATGTGAATAGTGGATTGATGGGGGAGAAATAGAAGGTAAATACATCAAAATACTTTGCATTCATGTATCAAAAATTCTACTATTACATTAAAAATCTCTTAGAAACCCTCTGTGTGAATCAGTGGTGAGAGCCTACCTCCTTCCCATGTATGACTGTTTCCACACATGCTTGGCATGCATTTGTTTTTCTCCTCTGGTCATCTTTGTGCTCTTGGAAATAAATTTTTCTGTTTTGGTAGGTCAAGTCCCTTAGAATGTCCCATGTAAAGTCAGGGCTCAAAAGTTGTGATGTAAAGAATGAATGAGTCTGAAGATATATTTTTATATAATAGTTGTTGATCAAGTGCAATATGTATGTGGGGCTCCCTATGAACTACTGTTTTCAAAAGTGGAAAATTCAGTCATGGACTTTAGAAGAATCACCATTCAATTTGGTGCTCAAAACTAGCAATTAATATCAAAAAATTTCTCCATAATCTCTAGCACTAGATTCAATGTAACCAGTCATTTAAAAATAATAATCCATTACTTTAGGAAATGAGATACATATTATTTTAATGAATAGTGTTTTACAAGTTGATGTTTATAAGAATATAAAATGCAACTATAATATAGTCTCCTCTCTGCTTTCCTTTGTTCAAATAGTTAATATTTTCTTATTTTTACCTGGAGCACCAACAAAATGCAACCAGTTGCACGTTAGTTTAATACTCAAGGAAAGGCAGGTGTTCACTAAAGAGAGAAAATCAAAAGCAGCTTTAGTGTTGAAACTCCCTTTGAACCACAGTTTAAGTTTTAATGGTTTTATAGCCTTTTCAAGCTGTCAATGGAAAAACGTGGCTTGACATTGAACACATACCAAGTCAGTAGCATAACTATTTTATAATGTCTGATTGGTCATTGAAAAAATAGTTTAAAATTCAATCCATGTGATGGAAACACCATTTAGAAAAAGGCCATTCATACTGCACCGCTACAAGAAAATCAGTTGTAAGAGTTCCCAGTTCTTCCAGCACACAAGAACTTTTAAAGACCCAAAGTGGAACGGTTCCTAGAATATTGCATGTTGAGAATTATTACTATAAATTTTACTATCATAAAATTCACCATTAGGAGAAGAAAAATACATAACATTATTTTTTAAACCTTTATGAGTTGTAATTTTTTTTATGTGTTAAAGGAAGATTTTTCAGGGTTATTTATAGGAACTCTTTGGGAATACCCATTCATAATTCCACTAGTTCATTCATTCATTGCTTTAACGTCAATAGGTCATATTGTTATATTATGTCTCTTGGAGAATAGAGGCTACCTAAGTCATTCATCCAAGTGGCATTTATATTAGTCACTAAATTTTTTTATTATCTTTGAAAGTCCATGACAGGGTATTGAAGGTTATAAGACTTCAGATTGCTGAAAATAGAACTGGTATGTCTTTGCACAAACACCTAACACATAAATGCATCTCTCCACCTTCATCTGAGAAGTTTCTATTTGCAGTAGAAAGTGATTAACCCAGAGACCCACAACTGGCAAAGGGGCAGAAGATTAGGAACTACAGACTACTTTTATCCTGAAGGGAAGGTTTATACTGCAACTCTGACCCCAGGCTAAGGGATCATTGCAAAAGAGTTTCTGAAAAACTTTTAATAGCCCGAGCTGGTAGATGATTTTAGGGAAATAGTGTCCTCTGGACAGAGCAGTGAAGTTGCACATACAAACTCAGCAATTGCAGTAACAAGCATCAAACTTGTGCAAACCTAAGCCAAATCATCTCAGCATGGTAAATCAGCTGTCTGATGCTGAAAAAATAAGCCTCTTAGATCCTATATTCTTATAGGTTGACTATGCTTCAGATAAAGACCACATATACATCCAAGATATTTTGGACAGCATAAATTGAGCTTGTAGTGTTAGAAAAAATGGAAACAACAAGAAGTTGTGTAGATAGAAAAGTGGACTGAAACTGGAACGAGTCTGTGGCAGGGGGATAAAATAAAACCATGTTATACAAGACTCAAACTAATTATTAACAGAAAAGACAAAAAGTTCTCACTTCAAGTATACACATGGGATTTACACTTTTTGAAATTACCTAGAAATATTAATTTAACAATTTGTTTAACTGAAGTCAGTATGAAATTTAGGAAAAAAGGTGGGAATAAAAGTATGAGAAAACAAAAGGGAATAAAATGATTTCAAAAATAAAATTTAATTTGTTTCATAAAAACATTTTTAAGTTAGGATTTTTACTATTGTTGTATATGCATATGCATATATACATATTGTTTTATACTGATAAGTTATATTTTTTTGGTCATTTTTGGAAGTATGCTTACTTTTAACTCTTTGGATAGTTTCAGAAAATATCTAATGTAACTGAAAACAGAAGAAAGCAGTCTTTATAAGACAACCAATAAACAACAAACATAAAGGCATTATAAATATGTATTTATATAATAGATCTAAGTACATTAAACTTAAATGTCACTAGAAATTAAGTCTTCCTTCCAGCCTTGTGATTTAGACAGTCTCTACCTCTTTGAAAATGATAATGTTGGGGATTTCCAGCCCATTTCCTATATCTTTTGATAGCATTCTATTCTCTTCATGAAGCTATCTGATGATTGTTAAAATACTCCTCCGTACAAGCATAAATATGCATGCACACAAATAAGTACACACACACACACACACACACACACACACACACACACACACACACACACAAATGGTCTACATTATTTTATTTGCTTTTAGCCCTAATCACACATTTTGCTTTATCAGCCAGTCTTTAGGCTGAACTGTGTCATTTGAATTTTCATCTAATCTCTGTGATGGTCACACTTCTTGCTTCACCTCCATTCTGACTAAGCACAGGAAGGATAGCACCAGAGCAAAAACAGCAGGGAGCTATCATTTGCATTCTTTCTATGGAATAAAATGCAGAATAAAAGCATTTGGAGGGAACAGTTAGAGCTACTAGAAGGTCATCTTCCAACTAAATGCATCTGTGGAAGAGTACCAAGAAGTAACAGCAAGAGGTTGCAATTGAAAAGTGTGCTCCCAATAGCTTCTTATGTTCCCTGATTCCTCCATACCCTTTGTAAAATACCATGGTTCAACAACAATAAGAGTACTTACATAATATTTATATATCACATATATATGTGATTATATATGTGACACACATATATATGTATAGATAGATAAATAGATAGATAGATAGATGATAGATAGATAGATAGATAGATAGATAGATTGATAGATTGATAGATTGATTTACAGATTTTGTTGGTGCATACTACATAAGCTGAAGACAGGTTAGATTGTGAATACAACTGTCACTGGTAGTGCTGGCTCAGCAGATATTTATTAAAAATTAAAATGTGATACATTTCAATTTTCAAGCAAATAGAAATGAAAAGATAATAGATTATTTATCTTGTGTTAAGCATAGAATTTACAGGCCTGTGTCAAAGATTCTGTTTCACTTCAGATAAAGGCTTAACGTTCTCCTTCAGAAGATGACAATGGAAGATAATTGCTATGAGTCATCATGTTTTATTTACTATGGCCTTTTCAGCAAGAGATATTGGCAGGTTTTCCTGATTTTTTACAAAGCGGATGTCATACCCTAATTATTAAAACAAATGAGTTCCTCTTTTACTCCGTGAACACACACACACACATACACACACACACACACACACACACCATCAAAGTGGAACAAAAACTGAGAACAATATTAACTTCAGCCATACATATGATACATAGAGGATGAAAGCTCAAAAAAATTTGATTTTAATCATTTCATGTTGTTTTTTTATACTCATTACAAACCTTTCTTTGTGCATATGCTATATGCATATGTGAGCATGTGGAGGTCAGACTTTGACCTTGGCATACCGTCCCCACTTCTTCTCTATCTGCTTTGTGAGACCTAGGATCTCACTGAACCTAGAACCCACTTTGGTGAGTGGGTAAGTGAGCAGCCAGGATGTGCCTTCACTGGAGTTCAGCATTGGCTTACAGGTTTGCTTTCTTTGTCCTGTTTTTTTTATGCAATCTGAGGGTCTGAACTCAGGTCCTGATACTTGAACAACAAGCATTTTACCCACTGAGTCATCTTTCAAACTTCTGCAAAGTCATATTTATTTGAATAAAACAAAGGTAGTTTGAAAAAAAGTGTCATAAACGAAAAAGTATGTAGCCCAAACTCAGCTATAGAAAAATGTTGAAATATTTTATTGTTTCCCTTTTTGTAATAAGTAAGCATTTACATGCATTGGATTCAGCTAAAATAATATTGAGAAAATCAAGAAAATTTAGCATCCAATGAGAAAGAGTAAACTGAATTTCTGTCTTTTTGCCAAATTCATATAATTTAGAATGTTTGAATATGTAATGTTTTCTGAGGAACAGTTTGGCTTAATATGTCTTTAATATTTTTTTGAAATTTTAAAATTGAAATGTCAGTGTATGTGTGTGCATTTTTATGCCTATACAAATAAATTTAGACTTCTCATATTCCAAATTCTAAGCACATTTTTAAGTGAATGTATATGTTGCAGATACAATCATATTGGCTTGTGTATGTGGATCATTCTCTTCTTACTTCCAAAATCAAACATTGTATCAGTATTACAACTGAAAAAAAAAAGGAGAGCATAATTGGTTACCTAACATTGTGGGCTTCTTTTAAATCAGACCAAAAAGATTCTCTGTAGTCAAAAAAATTAAGGCTGAAAGAATCTGGTCTCCTGTTTTTCCCACAGTCACATCAGGATGTCAGGAGTATATATTGGGATTCCCAAGGCTTGACATCAGTAAATAGGAAATGCTACTTCACATCCTACAGTGTTTCTCTCAATGTAATGGAGGACAAAGATGGAATTTACAACAAATCCAATATTTCAATGCAGTTTGATTTGAAAGTCATAGTTCCAAATAAGTGCAACCTACATAGCTAAAAATAAAAAAAAGAAAAGAAAAGAAAAGAAAACCACTCTAGTAATATACTAAATTTAAATCATGGACATAATTTCATATTTCTTCATTTGTTATTTTTATGATTTTATAAAAAATAATGACATTTTAGGTATCCCAGAGGTTAACATTAAAATAAAGTCAAAATTGTTAATTATCCAGTATTTATTACATATTGTGGCTTCCAATTATTCAAATTAGGAATATGTTTTATATACTCAGTATTCATACTGCCTACAGGAAAATGCGTTGAGTTTAAGAATGTTATTTATTTACTTTTAGCTTTGGGAAATCAATCTTAAAATTACACAATTTGACAGTTTTAGTGGAATGTTCAACTATACTCATGGAAAAAATTAACATTTTGAAGTGATTAAAATTACACAAATGTGATTATTGCGTGAAATTCACTGAGCAAAATGTTTCGCTAACTATAATATTTGTACAATATTTAGAAGTTTATATTTTAAATTCTAAATATATAACAGTAGAGGGCAATGCTTGTAGAAAATTTTATTTCTCTTAACAATGGAAGAGATCAAGAGACAATTTTAAGAAGTATTTTATTATTGTTATTGCTTTGGCTAATCAAAAGATGACCCTTAACATGTAGATATGGAAACTCCCTATCTTTCCAGTGGTCAGATGTTATGAATTTGTGTTGAGTTAACTGTAAAAATGGCTGATTCTCCCATTTCTCCACTAAGGAAACAGAACCTGAAAGATATATTTCCTTGTTTTGTTCTCAGCTTTCCCTCCTCTGAATTATTTACTTTTCTTATATTCTTTAGATTCTGTTTTCTAGAACCAGTAAGTTATATATTAATATTTTGTGCTGATGAACAAGATGATTCCGAAGTTTTTTTTCTTTTTCTTCTCCTTTCCCTATCTATCATCTATGTATCTATCATCTGTCTATTGTTTATCTATTATCTATCTATCTATGATTTTGTTTCTTCACTTTTTTGCAGTGCAGTGGAAAGCTGTACTATAGAAGAGTATGGTAACACTAGAGACAAAAAGACTTCTAGTTTCCTACAGAACAGCTGCTTTCCAACCTTGTATAGTTCATTCATTAAGGGGAGATAAAAACTAAAATAATGTTTAAAGAAAGAAATTGGACAATATGCTTAAGTGTCGGTGAAGTATCAGGAACATCAGCAATATAATATCTGTACAATGTTCAATGCCCAAATTCTACATAAAATTTAGTTACATTTCTGATAATTACCTAGAGAATTAGTTCTCAGTATGTGTACTACTGAAAAGAAATCTTCAATAAACTGCAAATATAGAAAGTTTTCTACAGTCTGACAGTGAGGATCCAGTTTCTGAGAACCCTTGAACCATATCCTGATAGCACCACCTACCAGTTACCACTCAAACTGCAAAGAAAAATAACATACAGTCTTGACTCTGTAAACTTCTAAATAATGTTTAGTTATACCTAATAAGCAAAGTACTTTATTTGAATGATTATTTTTGTTATTGCCGGGGCCTCATAGCAAAAGATTTATGAATTTCCAGTAAACATATTACATATTCCATGAACCTTACATATGGAGTTAGATATGTAGGTTATATATCTGTATACAGCAACAAAAATACAGTCTTCTGAGCTAAATATTACAAGACAGTTTATGATACATCACAACCTATATATTCTTTTGTAGAATATAGTGTCAATAGCTTGCCACTGAACTTCTACACCTGTGTACTGTGAAGTAAAGACCACTGTGAGTCCTTGTGCTACCTGACTTTGCATGGTTTTCTGAACTTCAGTGACTTGTGTTTATGATTCATCTTAGCATTGATTTGAAAATAATAATTCAAAATTAAGTACAATTAGTTTTTATTTTGCCTTATGTAATGAGATTTTTTTTTACTTTTAAATAGTTCTAGCATTACCACAAATATGTTTTCTTCAGTCATTTGACTTCAAGTCAATGGGATGGAAATGAATTTTAATCTCCCCTTCCCTGGAAACAATCCTTTAGTTAGAAGACAGTGGTGCAGCTCAAGAATGAGAGGTCTGAGCCTTTTTCAAAACTAACAGGCTGAGAACTCCATGTTGACTCACCTCTCCTTGTTATCCTCTACCTCCTTTTTTGATCTTCTGACAGAAGAGGAAAATTATAGGAATATTTTGGAATTCATGTATATATTGGGCTCCAAAAGTATCTCTTCTACTAAGCAACTAGGAAAGCAGAAGGAGCTGTTCACCAGAGGAGCTGCACATGTGTCCCAAACAGAACACAGGGGCTTCCCTTTATTACTAGATGGCTGGGCACTTAGCTGAGCAAGGATTCAAAAAAATGTTCTTAAAACTACAAACAGTAAAATTTGTTGTAAATACTAAAGATTTGACTGATTTTTTTTATATATATCCTCCACTATAGGCTACAAATAAAATAATGAAAGAAAAATATGTAGGATTATAAGGCTCTAGTTAAACTTCCTTTTTAAGGGCATTAGAAGAATTTTATGAGGTCACAAATAACATTCCCTTTTATTCTTCTTTTAGAAAAAAGAATATTTTGTTTGTATATGTCCAGATCTCACTAATACAAGGCCTTTCTTCTTAAAGAAAAAAAAAGTTTTTTATGTCCCTGATTACTTCACAAATACATTCAATCTGTTCACAAATGGAAGCGATTAAAAATAGCAGTTTGAGTAAAGACCTGTCTGCATTTAAGTCATCCTAATGTTTAGGTAGGAGTAATTCTTTTGGTAATTTATCATAGTGTTGTTTGAATGGTGTTGTTTTAGTGCTGAAACTCCATTTCATGGCACTTCTCAGAGGGTTGATGTCTACACTTGAAGCATGTGGTTGATGCTACATTATTTTTGTTCCATGATATTCTTAGGGGTATATTAGAGATGAATAACTAAAAAGTCATAGATCATTGTAAGAATATACAAGTGTGTCCAAACAGTGTTACCAGTATTTTCCTTGTGGGATTAGTCTTCACATTAGTGTCAATTTGTTGCTCGTAGTTAAAGAAAGATAATCAAAATTTGTTTTGAATTTTAATTGTATATTTGTTTAAAATTTGAACGATACTTCACAATGAAAATAGCAATTATTATGTATTGAAATTGCAAGTATTATTTACCTAAGTTTATAAGGTGATAGCTTTCATTCACCCTGACTCTTTAGAGTAAATCACACATTTTAGTTTCAGAAAGATTTTTAGATAAAATTCCCACAGTTTCTCATATAGGCCATGGTTTTGCTGCTAAGCATACCTCAAGCTTTCTTTTAACCATTCCTCAATCTGTTCTCTGCACGGCTATTGATGTGAACTTTCCACTTTTATTACCATGCTATTCACAAATCAAACACATACACACACTGATCCCACTATAATTCTCTTTGAATGAACCCCCTACTTTCCACCTCTCCATTTCAAACCTGATTTTAACTCCCATTGGATCAGTCACTGCTCTTTAAATGTATTTTCTGTCATTCTTAACCCATAGCCTCTAGTGTTAACCAAATTCCCATTCTTTTTAAAATATATATTAAATGGTATTAGTCAAGTAAAGCTTGAATTCTTATGTTCAACTCCTAACATTTTTGATACATACTATTGTATACTCAGACTCTGAGAATTATATTGGCGAAAGTGTGGGTGGAACCTGTAATTCTGGCACTGGGAAGTAGTTAAAAAGAATACTTGTCTAAAGATATTCATCAAGGTAAAGGTATTATGACTATTCAAATCATAATTATCACTGTGAACTAAAGTTAATGCATAAAAGATGTGACTACAAAGGCGGCTTGATTGATTGGTTTATCAGAAACTTAATGGTGTAGAGAGGTTAGACCATTGTAAGTACACAGCACAATTGCATTGCGTCATCTATAATAACCTTAGCTGACACTTATTCTCTTTTCTTTGTATGATACCTAACATATTTGAGACAATTAAATAATTCATTTACAATATACATACAGACTCCTCCTTCTACCGACATAAAGGCTGAGAATGCCAACCAAAACCATATGTGGTCAATGGCTGAGTTTCCTCTACTTTTCTGTTGCCTGCCTATCTGATATTTTCTTGGACTAATAGTCATGGGCTACTAGTATCAAATTTCATGAGACTGTTACCACATCAGAGCATGATGTGGTGGTTTAAATGACAGTAGCTCCTGTAGGCTTATGTAATTGAATATGTTGTGTAGTGGGATTATGTGTTACATTTTAAATAATTGCCCTGCCTACAGGTTTAATAAAAAGCTGATTGACTGAAGGCAGACAAGAAGTATGGGTGGAGCTACTTGACTAAGAAAACTTCGGTAATGTCTCAAAACAGACACAGTGTCACAGAGTCATCAAAGCTTCCAGAGATGAAAAGAAAATGCGTCTGAGAAAAGGTGTAGAGCTTCATGGCTGAATAGGAAAAGGAAGAGGGGTTAGCTTAAGACTAAAAAGGTAACAAGTTGTATGTCCAGGCCCTAGACTGATCAGTGTAAAATGAATGTAAACATCTGTGTGTTTCTTTGACTGCAGGTCTGCGGGTCTGTGGGACTGCCAGACTGCCAGTCAAACCTTTGCTCTAGGCCCAAAAGTCCGGGCCAGAAACTACTTACAACAATGTAGTTTGCTGTTGGTAGATCTGCTTGAGAAAGATTTGGAAGAACATGAATCTGTGTTCCAAAACCATGGTCCCTCATATTTGACCCCTGAATAACTCATCTTTTTGAACTTTTAGAGCAGTATCTTTTGGCAAAATTATTCAATGTCTTTTTTTTTCTATTTGTTGAACGACAGTGTCTGACAAGGTTTTGGTATTAGCAACCTTAATTTATGACTAAATGTTTTGTACTTGCACTGACACACTATGAATAACAAGTCATATGCTGTACTTTTTCTTTAAAATTTAATGGCATCTGTTGCCCAGATACTGTTAAAATACTCTAGGAGGACACATTCTTAGACTTCTTTCTCAGTGTTTTCTTAAAAATATAGAGTTTTAATGGCTTTTGGTAATTGCTTTCTTTTTATTTTGCTATTTATTTATATATGTATTTTTCTATCTATTCATTATTTATTTACTTATGTTGGGAAAGCACACCAAGTTGGATAGAGATTGTATTTTTAATAACTTTGCTTTTCAAATGGATCATCTATATTTCATAGATCATGGTGTGTATTAGAATATACAAGGTAACTGTGAAAAAAGTGTGGAATTATCAACAAATATTTTATGTGAGTTAGTTAAAAACAGCACTGAGACAAGGATAGAATATAATTTCTCCCATCTGAAAAATGTATGAATAGACCTAGCAATTTTCTATCATGAAATTTCAAGGTTGAATACTTGGCATGCTAGCTTGCATTTGGGTTGTTCAAGAACTCTGTTGATAGTTCTTAGGTCAAATGTCATTATATGTTCAAGTGTTTAAGAAACAACATATCTGAATGGTCTATAATTCCCTAATATGATCTTGAAGAAGTAACTGGTCAAAGCACCCATGAGAAATAACAGTGGTAGAAAGCATCTTCATGTTCTTTCCTTGGTCAATCTCAGATTTTCTCTAAGAATCAGTGTTCTGAATTCGTGGTTAGAATTTTTAAATTTCCTTTCTCCCCAACTGGGTCTGAGAGACACAGCAAACTATACTGAATACAAAACAAAAAGCTACTGACTCTGGTTCTCTTTTTATTTTAGGATTTTCTTGGTAAGTTTCCATTCACTGAATTTATCCATTCCTTGGATTAAATGTATAATTCACCAAGATTCGATACTACTGCGCATTGCTAATTAAACAGTGAAGTGGCAACATCAGCCTGGCTGAAGATTAGACAAATAAACAATCAGCTGCACTTGGCATGACAACAGAAGATCTAAAACATTCCAGTCTCTCAAGATGAGTTGTTGTCACAAACGCAGAGATTGATGATTCTCAAGAGACACTAATTCAGGTTTGGGTGGAAGTTCAGAGAAAGGAGATATTGGAAATGCTCCAGTGGAATAGCCAGGCTTTTCTCCTTCCTTGCCAAAGGCATTAGATTAACATAAAATTAGCTACCTGACCAACTGGTTTAAGAAATTTATTTGTATGGCCATTGATGATTGGGCAATCAGTTGCCTTAAAAATATTTGGTTCACTGTTTGTAGAACTGGCAATCTTATTTTTCCAATGACTCATACTAACAGTGCCAAACATATTTAAAAAGTTTTGAAACTGACATCCTAATTATATAATGTGACAATTGCTTCCTAAGGGTGACATTAAGTTAAGAGTTATACGTAGAAATCTAGTGGCAAACAAAATGTATTGATTATTTTTCCAATTCACACACATGTAATGGCAGAGAGAAAACTCTTACTGACTTCTCTCTCCTGGGAATCTTTTTCATAGTCTTATGAGTCAGTAGGTGAAGCTCCTTTGTGTTATTGATGGATTGATTGTATTATATTTTTTCTAGTATTGATTAAAATGATATTCTTTTCCCTGCATTTTTCTTTTATTAAAATATTATTTTCTCATATAATATATCCTAATTATTGCTAAGTATGTTAAAAAACTTTTAAATAATAGTTATGTGTATATATCTATCAAACAAATATGACAAAAGATATAATATGATAAAGCAAAACTCATCATATTGAAGTTAGACAAGACAACTCAGCAGAAGAAAAAGACTCCCAAGAGGGGGACAACAATCAGAGACATAGTCAATCTCACACTCAGGAATTACATAAAAATATTAAGATAAAAGCCATAACATGTACACAGTGAACCTGGTACAGATCTGAATCAGTCCTGTGCTTATGGTTCCAGTCTCTGTGAGTTCATATGTACTTTGCTTAACTGGTTCATAGAGCCTTATTTTCCTGGTGTCTTTTTCTACTTTGGTTCTTAGACTCTTTTCACCTTCTCTTTCCTGATGTTCCATAAGTTCTGAGGGGAGATGTTCGATGAAGACATCCCTTTTAGACTATTGCTCTTTATAATCCCTGGCAGTGGTCTCTGCATATGTTCCCAGCTGTTGCCGGAGGAAGCTTCTCAGATGATAAGGCACTGGTATTAGAGTCTATCAGAATATCATAAAGAATAATTTTGTTGATTTCTTTGTCGTCATTTGTTTGCTTTAGACCACTGGTGTTTGATTTCACCATACGTCTCTGAGCTATCTAAACTCTGGTTCTTGGTCACCCTAGCAGTATTAGGTATGGTTTACTTCCCATGGAGCTGCTGTTAAGTCAAGTCAGATATTGGTTGACTACTTTCACAAGCTCTTATTACCACTGTCCAGGCATATCTTGAAGGCAGAACAGATTGTAGGCCAAAGGTTTTGTGACTGGATTAGTGTTTATATTTTTCTCTTGGCAGTCTGCCGAGTATCTCCCTGCATCAAAGACTCCAGAATGTAGGAATAAAGGCTTCACATTGGTACAAGATAGACTTCTTGTTATTCAAGGAGATGTGTGGGTGTTGTCCTCAGCAATGGCACACTATTGCTAGCTTGCCAAGAGCAGCCTATGACCCCTTTGGCCAACAATTCAAGTGAATAAACCCAGTACCACTACTGGAAACTTTGCTTGATAACAAGAGGTGAATACTTGAAACTCCATATTCCCCTATTATTAGGAAGCCACATTAGAATCTCCTTCATATATATATTTTAGGAAGTTCCCACTGAACTAGGTTTTTACTTTTTTTTTTTTTTTTTACAATTTGACAACAGAAAAGCCATTAATTGAACAAAAAGATTTTGTATATTTGAAAAATAAATTCATACACTAATATAAACTCCAAATATGAGAATCAAATATTGACATTCCTAGGTGTGCTGGTTAGTGGTTTGTGTGTGTGTGTTGTGGTTTTTTTGTATGTTTGTTTTATTTTTTAATCAATTTGACACACACTCTGGTCATATGGAAAAAGAGAACTGTAGTTGGGAAATTACCTCCACCAAATTGTACTGTACACAAGTCCTATGGGGAATTTTCTTATTTAATGACTGATTCAGGAGTTCTCAGCCCACTATGATTGGAGCCACTCCTAAGCAGGTGGTCCTTGGCTGTATAAGGAAGTAAAATGAACAATCCATGGGAAGCAAGCCAACAAGCAGCTGTTCTTCCATGGCTTCTGCTTCCAAGTTTCTGCGTAGTGTTCATGCTCTGATTGCCCTTAAGAATCAATTGTGATGTAGAAGTGTAAGGTAAACAAACTCTTCCTTCCCAATGGCAATAGGACCCAAGCTGGGACAGTAGGAATAATAATAATTGCAATAATGATTTTGGATCTTATTTGCCAGACTCTGTGTTCTGTTCAAATAACAGAGGTAACAGCATAATTAAATGGCTGATAACATTATTCTAAGAACATCTTTATTACTTTAGAAACATTACTTAGCCTATTTTATGGCTAAATATCAAGTGGGTTAAATCATAGTTTAAACTTATATAGATGTAGTGTGGTAGATTTACATTACAAATTCAACAAAGTTTAATTTTGCAGCCTCTGATCTTATTCACTAAACTTTATCATACTTTGAAAAAATTTTCCTCCAGTCATAGTGATAAAGAAGTGAAAATTCTCCGAGCACAATGCAGTGTGGACCACCTGAGGAGGGAGGGCAAACTATCCTATCTGCTCTTATCTTGAAGAGTTAGGGCTTTGTAACCAAGATTCAATTACAGAAAGATTTTTCTGACATATGTGAAAAGAGGATCATAAAAGGGGAGAAGATGAAAGACTGTCATGAAAATTAACTTAAGACATAATTGTGTATTATATTGTCAAAGTTTATGGGAATCGGTAAAAAGACAAAATGGGTATAGGTAAACCTGAATTTTATGCCTTCTGGATTAAATTATCATGGCTTCACCAAGAACAAAGCAAATATACAAAGGTACTCATTTGGAACAGGGAAAAAGAAAAATACATTTACATTTACTGGCAACAGGATATAATTGTGAGGTGAAATGTTAGGCAGATTTTCTTGTTCAGGACAGTTGTCTTCCTGTATTGTTCTCTGTTGTCCTCACATTTCTAAATGTCCACTTTAGCATCTTGATATCAGTGACATCACCTCATGTTTGCTTGTAGCCCTTGTCTCCTTCTCTAGGAACTCATCTTCCCATCTGGTACTGGTATTTCAAATGCCACCTGGCACACTGTTTTGCTCACTAATGTATATATATCTCATTACCTGAAAAGGATTCAAAGTTCGGGAGACTTATGGCTTAAGTCAGGGCTTGGAGATTCTGTAATTTTCTAAAGCTTGCTTTATAAATGCTTGAATTTCTGTTTATTGACAGTTATATAATTCTCATACTGTTAAATTCTGGTCATATTCCAGTGTGTCCACTTACTAGATATCTCTTGGTAACCTTGATTTAAAAAAAAAAATACCATCACAATTGTGTACTGAATTTCCAAAGCTGCATCATTTCAAATAGAGCTAAGGATAAAAGGTCCACAGTTCAAACACAAACATTCTCTCAATTCTTCATATATTCAGAATGACTTACCTATGTTACCTAGATCAGATGTAAATTCATAGCCTGGGATCAAGCATACTCCATAGTTCCTTTTTTATTTGTACATTTATAAAATTGTGATTATAATAAAGAGAAGTAGCCAAAAATCAGGAATGTATTTGCCTATTTTATAATATAGAGTCATTGTTATATTTAACTTCATGAGTTCTATCTCAAAATTAATAAATGTGTTTTTTCTGATTTAAATTTAAAGTCTCACACATATACATCCTGATGTATATTATATACTTATTAGTTTATCTCTTTATTAAATAGGTGCCAAATACCAGTTTAATCCCTTTTATCCACTTACTAAGTTACCAGGCCATAGGTTAAAACTTTGTTTTAGTAATCACCTTGTTAAAATACTCTATATTCTTCCATTATAGTCTTTGGTAACATTACAACTACAATTGTTTGAGGTTCTCAACAGTCTGATTAAAGTGTGTGATTGTGTGTGATATGTGTGTGTGTGTTCTAAGAAAATTGTCCCTGCAGTGACTCAGAAACAAAGTCATACAAGTGGGATTATTGAGAAAAATAAGCAAATTAAAACTATATACTTGTCCCCAGATTACTCTCCAAATCTGTACCTATTCACATCAAATTCTTATGAGGGTATTTTATATCCCATCTGTGTCAGCATTAGATGTTTTAAAAATTACAGTAATTTAATATCTAGGTAAAATTATAATATTGCTTTATTAGATAATGAAGTTGATCACTTTGTGAAGTTTTGGCTTTTCATATTTTTTACACTTTTCCTTATTATTTTTATTTATTTTTGAGAAATTATTTATGTACCATTTATGAATCTCCAAATTTGATTCAATATTATGAACAAGCACCATTTTTCATTTTACTCTGTATATTTTGCTAACTAATTAAACCATTATTCTATTGGATATTTTAAATGACTGCACTTGGCCTATTCAAAACTACATTAAAGCAACACGTATCAACACTTTAAATATACTGAGTGTAGGTTAGCCTTGTACTGTCTACTCATAATCATTTCAGCATGTGAAAGGCAAGTCTTCAAGTTCTTACCAGACATAATTGAAGCATTTGCAATAAATAAAAGAAATGAGTCTGTGCCTGCCAGAGTTCTGTGTTTTTATGTTTGCCAGTATGTTCTATTTTTAACATATACATTTAGGAATATTTTAGAGGGGCATGGATATATTATATTGCATCCCAACAAATCATTATTTTCAACCTCACAATGGTTTCAGTATACTAGAGATTGTAATGTGAACCTACAACTTAATTTCTAAGCAATGATCTCATTGTAATAGACATGTTTTAAGCAATGATGCTTGAGGATTTTATAGGAAAAACAAGAATAGACAAACTTTCAGTTGAAAGATGTTCAAATATCAAATTCACTCATATTGTAAGAACCAAGCAAATTGATCCAATCAAGAGAAAAATTTACACTCACTGTATTTCTTTTATTTCAGTTCAGTCAACAAAATCAATGGATGGAATTGAATGCTTGCAGGTAACTCCAGGAGGTATTTTTCTCTTCTCTGTCCCTCTTGTCCTCTGTGGTGCCTCCTATTTATGCTCCTCAGTGAGTAAAGTTGGTTAGGTCAAAGCTTCTTTTACCATTTCAAGTTACATTGTATCATAGAAAAGAGAATTGTAATAAAGCTTCAGAAATTTTTTTGTAGCTCAAAGTGCTTTTTATTTTATTATTTATCACTCAAAATCTGCCACTGTCTACCTTCTTCCTAAATCCATTGTATTTTATAACATAATACCCTATTTCATGCTTATTTTTTAATTTATTTTACATACCAACCACAAACTCCCCCCCCCACATCCTCTCATTACCTCCTCCAAAACGGTAAGGTCTCTGATGGGGTGTCAGCAATGCCTGGTCCATTCAATTGAGGCAGGTCTAAGTCCCACCCCTTCATCAGTGCTATACAAGGTGTTCCTCCACAGGTTATGGGCTCTCAAAAAGCCCGCTCATGCACCAGGGATAGATCTTGACCCCTCAAACAGACCAGGCTGCACAACTTTCTCCCCTATGCAGAGGGACTAGTTAGGTCCCATGCAGGCTCCACAGCTTTCAGTCTAAAGTTTGTGAATTCCCACTAGCTTGGTTCAGTTGTCTTTGTATATGTTCCCAATCATGATATTGATTCCCCCTTACTAAAATAACCTTTCTTCCCTCTCTTTGAGTAGGCTCTCAAAGCTTGGCCTGGTGCTAGGCTGTGGATCTCTGCATCTGCTTCCATCAATTACTGGATCAAGGCTCTATTCTATGATGACAGTTAGGACAATAACCAATCTGATTACTGGTGTAGGCCAGCTCAGGCATCTTCTCCACTATTGTTAGTAGTAAGATGGGGTTATCCTTGAACTTCCCTATCACTACGTTTTCCCCTAACCTCACGATCTCTCCCTCTGTCAAGGGATCTTTTTCATTGCTCTCCTACTCTATCCCTTTCTTACCCTACCAGCCCATGACTTTATGTTCTCATCCTCATCCCCTCCCTTTCTGTTGCCCCCCCCCCAGCTCCAGTTTACTCAGAAAATTTCACCTGTATCTGCTTCCCAGGGTGATCCAGGTGTCTCTCTTGGTCCTCCTTGCTAGCTAGCTTCTCTGGAGCTCTGGGTTGTAGTCTGGTTATTCTTTGCTTCACATCTACTTGACTGTGAAATACCATCTGACAGATACCTGTCAGAACAGATAATATCAAAACCACTGAAGACAGCTTATGTTACAGAAGATGTAGACCACAAGGACCACTCTTCTACTGTTGCTGGGAGTGCAAACTTATATGGCTACTTTGGAAATCAGGATGACTATAATGACTTCTCAGAAATTTGGGATCACTGTACCTCAAGACCCAATGATATCACACTTGGACACATACCCCGAAGGAATGCTCAATCATACCACAAAGTTACATGCTCAACTATGTTCAAAGCTGCACTATTCATAATATCCAAAACTTGAAAACAACATAGATGCCCCTAAACCAAAGATTACATAAGGAAAATAGGGTACATATACACAATAGAGTATTACTGGGCCGTATAAAACAATGACCTAATGAAATTTGCAGACAAATGGATGGAACTAGAAAATATCATCTTTAGTGAAGTAACTTTAAATATTAATAACTAAATTCTAGTTGCTTTAAAACAAAGCATAGGAAGTGTGATATAGTCTTCATAGTAGTCATTGGTGTCTCAGGTGTTAATACTGGTCTCAGCATGGACACTTTCTAGCTATGTGATCTTGGGCAATGTATCTGACACTTTAAATAGTCTTACTTATGTTGTCAGAGATTATTTCCTCCTGTCATCTGGAAAAAGTAGTGGAATGGACACTACACTAGAAATAAAACTGTGGCTGTGGTTCTGCTCTCTGCTCTAGTATGTTCTTACTGTACGTCTAGGTATACCTATCTGGGATAAAGGATTAGACAAATAATTTGTAAAGCTTTGTCCATGTTTTAGAACACACAGTACCTTTATCTTCAAACTGTATTTCACATTCACAAAAAAAAGCCAAGCATTTCTCTTCCCTATTTATTTATTTGTGTCAGAAAGAGTATCACACATCTCAGGCTAGCTTCCAACTCATTAAGTAATCAAGAATAACATTAAATTTCTGATCCTCTTGACATCAGTTTTCAATTGATTTCAACAAAATCAATGTATAGATTTGAATAATAATGTCTACAGTGTATGTGTATGTCTGTGGGGATGTAAGTATGCAGGGTATCAAACCACGCTCCCCATCTTTTAATTTTAAATTTCTGCAGCAAGACTGTCATTTTGCAGTTATATAAAAATATACTGTTGAAAGTTTTAAAGTTTGGAAAATAATTTATTTACCAGAAGAGCACTCTTAATATTGAATTTCAAACAATGATAGGAGTGTTTTAGAAAACATGGTCTTCATTGTAATTTATTTCCCAGGGGCTATAAAGTAAAAAAAACTCTCCCAAAACTCGCATTTTTGAAAAAGGAGGAGCTGAGCTCTCATCTGTAGAAAACATCTGTAGGAATCTATTGTTCTCTGCCAGACCCTTTGGAAACTAGTTTAATAATAACACTGTATAACAAAAAAGATGTTTTCTGTCTTACTGATACCTTACTTTAGACCACAGTACTAATTTACCTATAAACAAGTCAAAGAAACACAGGCTGTGCCTAGACCAGCCAAACAAAAAGATACTGAATGGCACAGAAATCATGATGGGCTTCAAGGGGCTAAGAGATTCAGTAATTGACATATTAGTTTATTCCATAGATAATTTTCTTGAGACTAACAGATACATACAGCATTTGAAGCATTCTATAACAATATTTTGCAAATATCTTTATGAATATTTTTGTTGTAATTGTTTCTGATAGCTTAAAGACATATAGGCTACTTGAAGTTTACCCACACAAGAAGATAAACATGAAATATTAAACTGGTTTTCCTTTTGTGTGTGTGTGCTTGTTTTGTTTTGTTTGAGCTAGAAATTACTTTTTGTTCTAGATTCAAGTTGTTTCTTAGACACAGCTGCTAAAAATGAAAACATTTTTCTCAGTATACTATTCATTCTTTTGTTCCTGTGTTTAGCAATGTCTTCACAAAGTTGATAGTTTTTAATTTTTTGAAGTTTAATTTATTTGAATATTTCTGGTAAAAAGTAAAGAAATCTTATAACAAGATTATTAAAATTTTTTTTGTGTGTGTTTCTTACTGAATTGTGAGGATTTTTCACAGAAATCAATCGAGCAAAATATGTGGATTGACTTTGTTTTCTTTTTAAAGTGTCATTGTGTGCTTTTTACAAAAAGAATTTAATACTTTTTAGAATTTAAATAGTTTTAAAACTTTTTAAAAATGAAATTCCTTTCTCACATAACCTGATGTCAAGAATATGTTCCTAAATTTTTTTATGTCATGTTGGTGATAATCAACATTCCAAACATCATGATCTCCACCAATCCTTCATGCTTTTACCAGTTAGTTATCATTTTCTCTTTCTTGTAGATTTGAGGTTTCTTTTCTTTATTTCTTTGTTGCAGGTTTAAGTTGCTAACCCAGGGTGATCAATCACCTTATGAAGTACAGTGTTCTCCCTTTCTCTCTCTCTCTCTTTCTTACTTTCTTTCTTTCTTTGTTTATATTATGAATAAAGTCTCATTTTTTATCCATATATCCTCTTGTTCAAACTCCCTTCCCACTCCTGCACCTCCCAGTCACTCATTCTTCTTCCCAACTCCTTATCTCCTCCCCAACAAGGGCAAGAGGTCCCAAGGTCCCAAGGTGGCTTAGATTACCATGCACTGCAGACAGACCCTCTTTACTCACCCCGATATCAAGAATGGGTCAGGTGTTCCTCTGGAGGGAATGGGAACCAAGGTACTGGTCCAAGGTGTTTCACATCCCAAGCTGTTAAGTGGTTATGGTTTGCAGTTTGGGAATGCTTTGCTTTTTGTTTAAAGTCTACTAATGAGGGAGCACATCCCCTGGTTATCTTTCTTGGTCTGTGATACCAAGCTCAGGAGGCTATTCTCCAAATTTATCCATTTTCAAGCAAATTTTAGGATATCATTTTTTTCTTACTGCTGAATTACAGCTTGTTAATTCACTCTTTGAGGGGCTTTCAATTAAAAATAATGCTACTATGAAAATAGTTGAACTAATGCCTTTGGAGTGCAAATGTACATCTTTAGGGCATATGCCCAGTAGTGGTATTGCTGAACCATTGGGGATACTGACTGCCAGTTTTCTGAGAAACCACCATACTGCATTCCAGAGTGGCTGAACAAGCTTACACTCCCACCAACAATGGAGGCGTGTTCTCCTTTCTCTGCAACCTCTCCAGCATAGGCTGTCATCTGTGTCTTTTATTTTAGCCAATCTGAAAGGTGTAAGGTGGTATCTCAAAGTTGTTTGTATTTGCATTTCTCTCATGGCTAAAGAAGTTGAGCACTTTCTCAAGTGCCTTTCATCCATTTGTAATTCTTCTGCTGAGAATTCCCTTTTTAATTCTGAACCCCAGGTTTGATTGGGTTATTCAAGGTTTTGGGCTCTAGTTTCTTGAGTTCTCTATATACTTTAGAGATCAGTTTTCTGTCACTTGTAGGGGTGGTCAAAATCGTTTCCCATTCTGTAGGCTGTCCTTTTGTTTTGTCCTATTGACTGTGTCCTTAGCTTTACAGAAGCTTCTCAGTTTCAGGAGGTCCCACTTACTGATTGTTGTTCTTAGTGTCTGTGCCACTGGTGTTATATTTAGGAAGTGGTGACCTGTGCCCATGTGTTGGAGGGTATTTCCCACTTACTTTTCTATCAAGTTCAGAGTAGCTGAGTTTATGTTAAAGTCTTTGATCCACTTGGATTTGCGTTTTGTGCAGGGTAATAGGTTTGGATCTATTTGCACTTTTCTACACACTGCCATCCAGCTATGACATCAACATTTGTTAAAGAAATTATCATTTTTTCCATTGAATATTTTGGGCCTCTTTGTTGAAGACTGAATATTTTGGGATTCTTTGTCAAAGATCAGGTGTTCATAGGTTTTTGGGTTAATGTTGGGAATCTTCAATTTATTTCCGATGATCCACAAGTCTGTTTTAATGTCTGTACCAGGCTGTTTGTATGACTTTAGCTCTATAATATATCTTGAAGTTGGGGATGGTGAAGCCACCTGAGGTTATTTTGTTGAGTAAAATTGTTTTGGCAATCCTGGCTTTTCTGTTATTCCAAATGAAATTGAGTATTATTCTTTCAAGGTCTGTAAAAAAATTGTGTTGGGATTTTGCAGGGAATTGCATTGAATCTGTAGATTGCTTTTGATAGGATTGCCATTTTTACTATGTTGATCCTACCTATCCAGGAACATGGGAGAGATTTCCATTTTCTGATATCCTCTTCAATTTCTTTCTTCAGTGATTTAAATTTTTTCTCAAATAGATCTGTTACTTCGTTGGTTTTAGTTACTACAAGGTATTTAATATTATTTGCAGCTATTTTAACGGGTGATGTTTCCCTTATTTCTTTTTCAGCCCTTTTATCTTTAGTGTATAGGAGGGCTACTAATTTCTTTGAGTTAATCTTGTATCCTGCTACATTGCTGAAGGTGTTTATTAGCTGTAGAAGTTCCCTGGTAGAATTTTGTGGGTCACTTATGTATACAATCATATCATCTGCAAATAGAGATAGTTTCACTTCTTATCCAATTAGTAGCCCCTTAATCTCCTTTCATTCTCTTATTGCTTTGGGTAAAACTTCAAGAACTATATTGAATAGATAAGGGGAGAGGGCATAGCTCTCTCTAGTTCCTGATTTTAGTGAGATTGCTTTGAGTATTTCTCAAGTTAGTTTGATGTTGGCTGTCAGCTTCTTATAAATTGCCTTTAGTATATTTAAATATTTTCCCTGTATTCCTGATCTCTCCAGTAAATAAAGGAGTGTTGGATTTTGTCAAAGGAATTTTCAGCATCTAAGGATATAATCATATGGGTTTTTTTTTTCCTTCAGTTTGTTTATATGATGGATGACATTTACGGTTTTTCATATGTTAAACAATCCCTGCATTTCTGGGATGAGGCCTACTTAATTGTGGTGGATGATATTTTTTAAGAGTTGTATACATTTTGCCAGAATTATGTTGAGAATTTTAGCATCAATATTCATGAGGGAAATTCTTCTCTAATTCTCTTTCTTTGTTGCATCTTTGAATGGCTTGGTGTAATTGTGGCCTCATAAAAACAGTTTGGCAATATTCCTTCAGTTTCTACTGCGTGAAAAAGTTTGAAGAGTATTGGTAGTAGTTCTTATTTGAATGTCTGATAAAATTATTCACTGAAACCATCTGTACCTGGGATTTTTTTACTTGGGAGGCTTTCAATGACAGCTTCAATTTCTTTTAGGGTTATAGGTCTATTTATTATTTAATATGATCTTGATTTAATTTTGGTAAGTGGCACCTGTTCAAAAAGCTCTCCATTTCTTCCTGGTTTTCCATTTTTTGTGGAATGTAGATTTTCAAAGTATGACCTGATAATTCTTTGGATTTCCTGGAGGTCTGTTGTTATGTCCCCCTTTTTATTTCTGATTTTGTTGATTTGAATACTCTCTCTCTGCTTTTTGGTTAGTTAAGATAAGGGTTTATCTATCTTGTTGACTTTCTCAAAGAATCAACTCCTTGATTCATTGAGTTTTGTTATTATTCTTTTTGTTTTAATTGTATTGATTTCAGCTCTAAGTTTGATTATTTCCTGCCATATACTCCTTCTAGGTGAGTTTGCTTCTAATTGTTCTAAGGCTTTCAGCTGTGCTGTTAGTTCTGTAGTGTAGGATTTCTCTGGGTTTTTCATATAGGCATCTAGTGCTATGAATTTTCCTCTTAAGACTGCTTTCATTGTGTCCCATAAGTTTGGGTGTATTGCGAATTTATTTTCATTAAATTCTAGGAAGACTTGTATTTCTTTCTTAATTTCTTCCTTGACCCAGAGGTGGTTCAGCTGGGTGATGTTTAGTTTCCAGGAGTTGGTAGGCATTCTGTGATTTTTGATGTTGTTGAATTCTAACTTTAGGCCTTGGATGTCTGATATGATACAAGGAATTATTTCTAATTTTCATATCTATTGACATTTGCTTTATGACAAATTATGTGGTGAAGTTTAGAGAAGGTTCCATGTATTTCTGAAAATATGAATATTCCTTTGAGTTGGGTGGAATTTTCTGTAAATATCTATTAAATCCATTTGTATCAAAACCTCTGTTAGACTTCCTATTTCTCTGTTGTGTCCCTGGTTGACATATCCAAGGATGAAAGTGGAATACTAATGTCTCTGACTATTAGGGTGTGAGAAATGATGTGGGATTTCAGCTTTAGTAGTGTTACTTTTACATAGATGAGTGCCCTCATATTAGGGGCATAAATATTCAGGATTGAAATCTCATCTTGACTAATTTTTCCTGAGATGAATAAGTAATGTTCATCCTGGTCACTTTTAATTGATTTTAGTTTGAAGTCTACTTTGTTAGATATTAGGATGGCAACCCCAGCTTTTTTCTTAGGTCCATTTGCTTGGAAAATCTTTTCCCAATCCTTTATTCTGAGCCTATGTCTGTCTTCAATGTTGAAGTATTTTTGTTGTTGTTGTTTGTTGATCTTTTTTTTTTTATGCAGAAGAAGGATGGCTTCTGTTTTTGTATCCATTGTGATAATGTGTGTCTTTTTATAGGTGAATTGAGTCCACTGATATTAATTGATATTGGTGACCACTGATTGATGTAGCTTGTATGTATTTCCTTCCTTTGGGATTTTCTTCTGTGGGATTATTGATTGTTTGTGGGTTCATGGGTGTATCTTGAATCCTTAGGTTGGAGTTTTCCCTTTAATGCTTTCTGGAGGGCCGGATTGGTAGATAGATATTATTTCAGTCTGACTTTTTCATAAAATATCTGGTTTACTCCATCTGTCGTGATTAATAGTTTTCCTAGGTATAGTAGTCTAAGTTGGTAGCCATGATATTTTAGGATTTGTATAACTTTGACCAAGACCTTCTTGCTTTCATTGTTTCCATTGAATAGTCAGGTGTTATTCTGATGGGTCTGCCTTTATAGGTAAGTTGGCCCTTTTCTTTTGCAGCTCTGAAATTTTTTTCTTTGTTCTGTATGTTTTGTGGATTGATTATTATGTGTGAATGGACTTTTTGGGGGCTCAAATCTATTTAGTGTCCTGTCAGCTTCTTGTATATGTAAAAGCATTTCCTTCTTTACGTTGGTAAAGTCTTCTTCTATGATTTTATTGAATACATTATCAGTGCCTTTGAGCTGGTATTCTTCTCCTTGTTCTGTGCCTGTTATTCTCAGGTTACGTCTTTTCATGGTGTCCCAAATTTCCTGAACATTTTGTTTTATGGCTTTTTTTGGGTTTAGTGATTTCTTTGACTGATGTATCTATTTTTGCTATTGAGTCTTTCACTCCAGAGATTCTCTCTTCCACCTCATGGATTCTGTTTGTTTTGATTGTTATCTGTAGTTCTAGTTCATTTCTTCAGATTTTCTATTTCCATCTTTGCCTACTTTTGTGCCTTTTATTGCTTCTATTTCAATTCTCAGCTTCTGGAATGTTTCTTTCATTTATTGGTTTTCCTTTTCTTGGTTTTTGTTGTTTATTTTCTAAGATTTGTTCATCCCTGCAAATTTTTTCTTTGAATTTTCTTTTATTTCTTTAAGGGAACTATTTGTATTCTCTTTTAAGGCTTCTATACTTTTCATAAAGTTGTTTTTGCTGTTGATTCCTTGTTTCCTCTTCATTGCTCTTTTCAGATCTTGGTATTGTAGAACTACCAGTTTCTTCTTATGTTGCCTTATTGTTCTTTATATTGTTATATGTATTTTTGCACTGGTTTCTATCTGTGGCTTCAGTAGTTCACACTTAGTCAGCTCCTATTCAGTTGTGGCTGGAGGGCTTGTGTGTCTCCTGTCTGCTCTGACCAAGGGGTCTTCAGGATCCCTGACTCTGTTCTGGACATGGGTCTGAGTTTCAAAGCATCAGTGCATCAATATTTAGAGGTGGAACCAGTCTGTGAAAGGTCTCTTCTTTTAGGGGTCGCTGGAGGAGGCCCCTCACTGCTAAAGTCTAGGACCTTTCTGCTTGTAAGATTCTAAGATCAGACCCTTGGGTGTGACCCTGGCCTGGAGGGGGATTCTCCATATGGGTGACCAGGAGATGTAATCTGCTCAACTCTGATTCCACTCTGGACACGGATCTGAATTTCATGGATTGAGTTTTAATAATGATTCTAGTTCATTGATCTAAAGCTATAATTGCTAACTTTCTTGGAAACTCAATCAATATTTCCAATTTTGAATTCAGAGAAGATATCAGTGAATGGATTTGGAAATTGCTATGTTAACAATTCAATGCATGAGTTTTTGTTACAGTCAGGTTTTGAATTCATCCTAAGTGATGAATTTAGTTTGCAAGTTACAGAAATTGGACATTTTCTGTCAATTTTATCCATAAATACATCATAACATTGCATACATATAAATAGTTTTTTTATAATTTTAATTGTTTAATACTAATGTATTAGAAATTTTAGTTTAGTAAATTTATCTTATTTCTAAAAATTTCATGTGTTAATCTTTCCTGTAAATTCTGTAGGATTTCATATCATAAATCACAAAATAAGGCTGAAGTCTCTAGCATAATGCTGAAAAAAAAAAGACTGAGATCTTCTCACATTTTAGAAAAATCATTCTGTCTCTCTTCATGTCTATCATGCTGATGTTACTTTTTCACAGGTACTTTTATGACTATTATAAACCATGAGATTGTATATACACTGCCTGTGAGAATTATTTCCAGGCTGAAGGTGTGTGTGTGTGTGTGTGTGTGTGTGTGTGTGTGTGTGTGTGTGTTTGGGGGGATTGAGGCAGTCATAAGATATCTGGCAAACTCCAAATGCACATATTTACATATTATATAGGTGGCATATATGTAGCTCAAATGTATAAGTTATTTGCCATAACAGTGAAGATACTGACTGTGAGTCAACGACTGAAAATCCCTAGAGAGAAGAAACCATCTGCATCCAGTAGTAAGCCAATGAGTTGTTGAAGCACACCTCTTCTTAGTTTACTCCAGACTTTTTTCAGAATGTTTACAACACTTTATCCCCAATTGTTCAATGACTTTTAAAAATTGTTAGTAGGTAGAACTACACTGGTTCAAACCTTAAATGAGTAAGAATACTTAAAGTTAAAATTTGCATATTGTATTCATATTAGATTGGTTTTGTTGATGTTTTGGTAGAAATATTTACACTTATGTTTCTAAATATTCATATGTTATCTCCCCTTTCTTTCTTTCTTCCTTCCTCCTTTGCCTTCCCTCCCTCCCTTTCTTTTCCTTTTTCCTCTATCCATTATTCTCTTTTTCTCATTCACTCACATCACCTTTTCTTCCTTCTTTTGTTTGAATATGTCAACATCATCTCTAATTACAAATTATGATGTTTCTTCACTCCAAACTAACTGATGCATATCTTAAGCATCACAGCTTCTTAAATATCATCTGTAATTACTTCTCAGATAGATAGGCCCAGATTCTTTAGAATTACAACACATACTTTATCTGTCTTCTTATTGAGTTTAGTATACAACATCTGTTGTGAACCAGCTCATGAACTGAAGAGTTATGACTAACATATAGAATTTAAAGTATTTGATTTACCTATCATCTGTCTTCCTGTCTATCATCTGTAGAAATGGGGAAGCTAGAGGAAATGAATAGTAGAGATTTTATTAACTGTGTGAAAATGTGCAATACTAAATGATGAATTTGTCTCTTCCCAGCACAAGTATTTTCCATTTTTCATTGCTTAGATTGTATATTTGCTTTTTCACATCTCCCATGGCAGCAAAAATCCCTCTCTCTGCCCTAGCATTTGAAAATTTATCTGTTGCTTGAAGTACTACCACACATTTGTCACATTTAAGTGTATTTATTACTTACCAGCTTTTTTTAAAATTTGGTACTTTTTAAATGAAAGAAAATATATTCTTTTGTCTCTCACCTCTCTATCTCTCTGTCTCACTCTGTTTATATTGTTCCTTTCCCTCAGAACAACACTAGCATCAGTTAATAGTTAAATAGCTTTCCTTTTATGGCTCTTCTTTCCATAAAAAAGAGGGAGGGGGTGGGTCAATGATGCAAATGCTATAATAATTGGGAAACTGTATTTTTTGAAAGTATTTCTCCAACTTCTTTAATCTCTAACTTTTTGCTGTAAAGATTTTTCTAACTAGAGTTTGAAAACATGTTTTCATTTTTTTGTTTCCTACTATTTCCTTTGCTAGTCTTATACAGGCAGTTTATTACCTCACTGTGGAATGTGGAAGCTATTGTTTTCTTTTTGGAATTTGGGGACTTTGCCAAAACTGAAAAGAAAGCTTCCCATTTTAACATCCTGTTACACACAAATGTATATTGCCAAGAATGGGCTGTAATTGAAGTTGACTATCAAAGCTGTGGTTCTCAGAGCAGAAGATTCAGAGAAGAATCACTTACAAGTATACTGAAAGAAGAGCTGGATATAGTTAGGGTATTAATTTCTATTTACATTTATTTTAGATTTCGAGGTACCATCATAATAGAGTATGGGTTGTGTAGCATAACAAGGTTATAAATAACTCTAAAAATGCCAACATATTGGCAAGGCATCTTATTAACATAAAATTTCCATGAAAATTATCAAAATTATAATGTAAAAATAAGTTCCTTTATAATATCCAATTAATTTTATTGTATCTTGAAATTATTAGTGAGAGTTTACTGTTGAAAGCTCAACATATTCATATGCTAAAATTTTTAAACTATCTAGAAAAACTAGGCAAAATATGTAGAAATATACTAGGAAACAAAAATCCAGCAAGCAAAGGTCTTAACTTTATTCATTTATTGCAATAGAAACAACTTACTGGGACTAAATATTTGGGGATCCCATGAAGTCAGGGTTTGCTTTAACTTTAAATAAATATGGTAAACAAGATAGGGATAGGACAATTATACAGTTACAGTTATTTTTGATGATGGGGAGAATTTGTAAGTCAACACAATTAGAAATGCTTTTTTTATAGTCAGTGCCCTGAAGAAATTATTTCAGCTAATTTAATTCACAAAATTATTTGTGAACTAACGACAGGACTTCTGAGGTCTTTTAGATATCAGCTTTTTCTAGATTAGGTCAAGTAGCCACCTATAAGGTTAGGAAACTCAACAGAAGTAGTGGTAGTTTTACTGCAGTCATAAGTGAAAGAATATTTATTTACATACAAACCCTTCCTAAGTCCCAGGAATGTTGGTAATTCTAAGAATCAAATGTCTATGTATGGTCCTTGATCTCTTGTCTTTGTGTAGTATAAGCTTCTGAGTTGAAGATCTACACCACCATGGTTATCTCTAGGAAGATAATATTAGAAAGACCAACTAGTAAATTTTCTGCATGTTTTTTTTTTGAAATTGATAGTGTGATTATTTTAGTTCCCCTTATTCTCAAGGAAAAAAAATCTTAACTTGCAATGTAATATGTTAAGAAATCAAAAAAAATAATCATTTCCTCATACTAACAAAAACAACAAGAAGCTCTGGGGAAAATAAAAATCAACCCAACCTCCACTATGAGAGATATGAATTAGTGGCTGCCTAGCTACTGCCTCAAGAACAGGAATCAGGATACTGAGGATCACAACTTAGAGGAAAGACAAAAGTCCAGTGGACAGTAATCAGTATCCATACTTAAATATTTATGGGTATCCATACTTGAACACTTATTTATTGTTTTTCTCCAGATATCAAAGCTTGTAGTGTCCAGCCTTTCAAAGCTTTCCTTTTGTTGACTGACACCTTTAACCCTGGCTCTTGATACAAATGACCACTACAATAAGAGTAAGCGGCATTATTGTATGTCTGTGCGCGCACACACACACTTGTATAAATATACATAAATATATGTATGTGTACTTATATATGTATAAGTGTATCTAAAGATACAAATGGAAAACAAATTTGTGTATATAATTAACCAAACTATGGGAGAGAAAAATTGTTATACTGTCTGTAGCCTGTCTGTTGTAAGATTATAAGATAAAAAATATGAAACAAAAGCCAGGGAATTCAAATGCAGGCTAGTTGTTAGTGGGAGATTATTTATCCTGGCATTATGCTCTGGGTGTGGTCATATTTCTGATGAGGAATGAGTTTCCATAGACATGCCCCCTAGGTTTCCAGATCCCACTTCTTTGGTACCTTCAGCAGTACATTCTGGAGGTTCCAGAGCTCTACGTTCTGGAGCCCACCATGTTCTCAGGATGAAAATCAGAGGAAATCCTGCCATGCTTTTGCCAGGTGGAGAGGAAAAACAAAGTTTTAAAACATGCAGGGACTTCAGGGCTCCCTAACAAAGGCCTTTCCTCAAGGGAACCTTTTTCTCTAGTGTTCAAACTATTTGAGTTTTTCTCAGAAACTGAAGGATCTTACAGATGGGAAATTCTCAGCCTTCCAACATTCTAGTGTCATCTGAGAAAGAAAAAGCTGAAAAATGCTTTATAAAGGTCACAGACAAGGAAACAATTCACTAATATACAAACCCTAGGATCATAAAGCTCTCTGGCACAAGACTTTTAGAATCATTAAATCTTTTAAGAAGCACCAATTTCATACTTAAACAGTCTAAAAGGATTTTCAAAAACAAGAGAAGACACAAAACAAAGACATTAAAGAAAAATTGTGCTCTGGCACCTCCAGTCAAGGGTAAGAGTAAACAAAACCTAACCTTAAGCCAAAACTATTAGTAACATTTCCCAATAATGTCCATTTTTCATTATACTTCCTTATATCCTAATCACATCTTGCTTAAAATAAAATCACATCACATATGAAAATAAAACCTGAAGACACATAGTAAGCAATAGGTTCAAATAGGAAAGATTGAGTGTAAAGGCTTTATTATAAGACTAGCATATAAAATAATCATGTGTGATGTTATATATAATAAATAATGAGATATATAGGAACAATTAATGAACAAAGAAAACATAAATTACTGAACATAGCTAGAAGTTTCTTTCCTGCCTGTATCACCCAAATACCAGGCAATTGTTTCCCAAAAAATTGACTAGGAGGCTTAATATTACTTATAAATACTTGGCCAGTAGCTCAGGCTTAATACTGTCTTGCTCTTAAACTTAAATTAATGCATTTTTTTAAACCTCTGCATAGTCATGTAACTTGGTACCTTTTCTTAGTGCAGCATTCTCATCTTGCTTATTCTGCATCTGGCTAGAGACTCCTGACTCTGCCCTTTCTCTTCTCAGAATACTTCTAGCCTTGTTGCTCCACCTCTACTTCATGCCTAAAAGGTGGCCAATGAGCATTTTATTAAACCAAGTCAAGTGACAAATCTTTGCGATTCACAAGAACATTAGCCCACAACAAATGAAGATATTTCTAATATTGGAATTAAAAACACTAACTGAAATAAAGAATTTCTTGGGTGGCCTGAACAGCACACTGAGCAGAGTAAGGAAAGAACTGGAAAGCTGAGAAAACATCAATCAAAAAATTTCAAAACTAAAAAGCAAGAAGAAAGAGAGAAAACTGTCAATATCTAAGAGCTCTTAGAAAATGACAAGTGATAATAAGTACATAATGAGAATATCAGAAAGAAATAAAGAGAAGGAAGTAAGAGAAAGGAAGAAAAAAAAGGAAGGAAGAAGAAAAAACTCATACTGATTTCCATGTGGCTATCTTAGATTGTAGTCTCTCCACCAGACAATAATGTTCCTAGTTTCCATCATCCTTGCCAGCATTGTTAGATTTCTAGACTCTGACTAGGGTGAGTAGGTATCCCTAATAGCTAAGAGCACAGAAAATAGTGGAAATAAGAACCCTACAATATCAATGACAGATGCTAAAACACAGAACTGGAACTCCAAGGTCTCCCATCAAAATGAATAACAAAAATACATATGCATACATATGTTCCACTCATGTTCCTACATATAATTGCTGGAAATAATGAAAACTTTGGAATGGCTAGAAAAGTTTGAGGGGTAAGAACACAAATGCAAATACTGGGTACATGAACAAAATAAGAGCCTCATAGAACTTTTTCCCAAAACAATGTACAAAAAGTCAACTTTTTTACCAAAAGAAAAAAATATATTCAGCAGAAACATTTTAAGAAGTAATAAAATCAGGGCTTTCCCAAACAAAAATTGGGGAAATCTTTTTCTTGTATACCTACCTTTCAAAAAATGCTGTGTTCTGTCAAGAGAAGAAAATTTATTCAGGACACAAAGTTGTTCTGTATGCAGTAAAAACAGAACAAGAGAACAAAGTAAAATTAGTAAAATTAATATAAAATATTTTTACTATATACTTATTTATTTATATTAATTTACTGTGTATAAAATAAAATATTTCACTATATAGGTTTTTTTTTTACTTACATTAATTTCTCTCTCTCTCTGTGTGTGTGTGTGTGTGTGTGTGTGTTTGTGTGTATGTGTGCTGTAGCATCTATATAGAGGTCAGAGGCCAGTCTGTGAAGTTTGTGCTGTCTCTGGGACTGAAAGCAAGTTTCCAGTCTTGGTAACAAACATCTTTAACCTGAAACCATCTCACTGACACCAAATATTTTATTTTTTATCATTTTCATTGATTTGATAATACTGGTTTGTACAAATAACAATAGAAATACATATGTATAATTATAGCTCATGGATAAGTGAAATAAATATCCCTAATATTAAAAGATAAATGAATTGACAGTGTTGTAATTATAGAGTGTTTACATTAAAATGAAAAAGTAAGTTGATATTTGATAATACAATTAATACCTTTACTACTGTATACTTAAAATCTTGGAGAAAAACATTAAAGGTTATAAAAATAATAAGCTAAGTAGGGTAAGAAAATTATCAGGAGGATAAAAGAAAAGAATGGAGTAAGTAGAAGAGAGAGAGCTCCAGAAAACTTAGGCCAGAAATATTATTCCACAAAAGGACTTCTAGGAGCTATTAGCTAAAACTAGTAAGACATACTGGCAAATGAATGAATGAATGAATGAATGAATGAATGAATATATATAAAATTATATATATATATGTTTTACCATAGCCTCAAATGTCATAAAATATTTTGCAAAAGTTTTAACCAAGCATGCTAAAAACGGGAGATACATAGAAAAAATTGAAGAAGATATTACAAAAGTTCGCCCATGCTCATAGATTGATAAGATTAATGTAGTAAAAATGGCCATCCTACCATAAAAATATACAAATTCAATCCAACCTCAACAAAATTCCAGCAGAGTTTTTCATAGACCTTAAAAGGACAAAGTTTTAACTTTAGCTTTATATGGAAACACACACACAGACAGACAGACAGACAGACAGACAGACAGACAGACAGAAAGAGAGAGAAAGAGAGAGAGAGAGACAAAGAGAGAAACAGAGAGAACAGTAGTAAAACAATTCTGAGTAAAAACAAAGCAGACAATAACAGCAACAGAAACTGGTGGAGGTTTCATCATTGCTGACTTCAAATTTTACTCCAGAACTTTATTAATAAAACCACAAGGGATTGCCATAGCACAGATACATTACAATCAATTAAACCAAATGGAAAACCCACACATGCATCCATGCCCTTATAGACAACTGATTAAAAAAAGTCAGAAATACACATTGGGAAAAAAAAGACAGCATCTTCAACAAATTGTGCTGATCAAACTGTACATATAGAAAAATCCTTACAGATTCATACTTACCATCCTGCACAAAACTCAGTGCCAAATGAATCAAAGACCTCAACAAAAAGCAGCTACACTGAGCCTATTAGAAGTAAAGGGGGGGCAGCCTTAAACTGATTGCCACAGGAAAAGAACTTGTGAAAAAAATACTTTTAGTGCAGACACTAAGATCAGCAAATTAAAAATGGGACCTCACGAAACTGAGAAACTTCTGCATGCGAAAGAACATGATTATCCAGACAAAGCAACAGCCTACAGAATGATGATTTTTACCAAATACATGAGGTAGAGATCTAATGTCCAAAATAATAATATTAGTAATAATAAATGTAAAATAAAAATAGCAAGAAACTAAATAGCTCAAATAAAAATGGGATACATATCTAAATATAAAATTCTCAAAAGAGAAAATATGAATGGTAAAGAAACCTTTGAAGAAATGTATAACATCCTTAGCCATCAGGAATATGCACATCAAAACTACTTTGGAATTTCAAATTACACCCTTGATAATAGCTAAGACAAATAAAACAATTGACAACTTGTGCTAACAAGGATGTGGGTAGGAGAACACTCATCTATTGCTGATGGGAGTGTCAACTTGTACAACTGCTATGGAAATCACTGAGGCAGTTCCTGAAGATGTGAACTGATATATCCAAAGATCCAGTTATACCACTCTTAGGTATATACCCCAAAGATGCTCTATCCTACTACAGAGACACTTGTACAACCAATTTCATTGCTGCTCTCTTCATAAAAGCTGGAAATTAGAAACAATTTAGATAACCCTCAACAGAAGGATGGATAAAATAAATGGGATATATTTACAAATAGAATAGTTATCAGCTGTTAAAATGAAATAGCCCAGGAACCTAGGATAAAACCAAGTAATACCAGTCTAAAATATGAAAATAATGTAGTAATGAAATGACTCCAATTGACATTCTGCTATACTGATATATCAGTGCCAAGCTCGGCAATTATCAGTGAAGTGTCCCATTGCAACAGCTGGGAATAAGTCAAGAACCATGGCTGAACACTATAGAGAGAGAGAAAGAAATCATGCAACACTCATCCCTAAATGGAATATCTCCATAAAATTCCTCCACTCAGGGATCAAATAACTCTGCAGAAAGGTTTGAGCTTGAGAGGATAGAGGATACTACAAGTAAACAAGGCTTTCTAAGTGAACAGAATCTATGCACACATGAGCTCACAGAGGCTATACTAGCATTCACAGGCCTGCATGTATCTGCACCAGATGGGGCCCCAGTGCTAAGAAGAGTGGACACAGGCACCATCTTTAACCCAGAAGCTATCTCCAATTGATAACTAATCACGAATAAAAAAATTAGTTTTCTCCAACAGAGTTTCACTAGGCATACAAAACCACTCTTTTTTTTTTTTTGGTAGGATCAAACAAAACAAACTCAGTGGTGTCTTTGCAAATTCTTTATCTCATAATATCATGTCACGCATACATGCATACACCACACACACAAACACACACACACACTTTAAAGTAATATGTTTCTTATTCAGAAGGCTTTACTTTCACAAGATTGGAGGATAAATAGGCATAGTGCTATGATCCTGTGGTCTTAGAAACAGGACAATTAGTTAAATGTAAAAGTCAGGAACAAGCTCGTGAATCATAGTACTTCACTGTACATAAAGTTTACCATGCAAATCTGATCACTTACATTCATTCCCTGAACCCTCAGAAAGGTCAACAAAGATTACTAACTCCACAAAGCAAAAATGTAATTTATCCATTGAGTCCAGTCAAGACTCATAACTGTTGTAAATACTTTCAGGGAAAAGGCCGCATCACTGCATCCACAATGTTATCCTATCATTGTACAGTGCACTATTGCTGACAAGACAAGAGAACAATTTCCTTTTAGCTGTTATTATTAACAAGGTCTCTGATACTATTTGTTACAAAATTCTTAAGTGAAGTAATATTATAGCCTGCCCCCCCCAAAAAAAATCACTAACGCCTAAATGAATGAAATTAGACTATGTAATATACACATTATAGAAGACAAAAGCTATTAACTATGCTTATATAGTTATGTGTATCATAGCAATATAAAATGTACTTTGTTTCATAATTGTAATCAATAAGCCTAATAACCAAATTCTTAAAAAAGCAACAGTATATTATATTCTCTGTTTGAAGATACCATGAGTAGATTCTGCCAAAGGATATCCTTATGACACTCTGAGGTATATATTTTTTCATAAATACTGCATGCCTAACTTTTTGTTCAAAATCAGCAGCATGTGTTTAACATTATATGTTGAGGAAATTCCAAGTTTATGTTAAATGTTTAAAGTAAACAAATGCTTAGAAACACAGAAAATTCTTATAAACTGTCACTACCCAACTGTCACCTGTCAACATCCATGTATTTTAGACATCATTTATTTTAATCTTTCATTTTTTCACTGGAGTTTGAAATGAGCCTATTTCCTAGCAACAAACCTGGAAAAAAGTATTTGAATTGTTCTCTGAACGCTAATGTCACTGGTGAATGATAATTTTGTGGTCACAAGCAATGGACTCCATATTTTTCCACCAAGGTTATTTCATAATCTGTGATTGCTTTCTGTTTTAATAATTTTTTCGCTTTCTATTTGAAAACGTCACACATATATGCAGTTTCTTTTCATTATCTTCACCACTCCCCCAGCTATTCCCAGAGTCTCCATCTCTCTTCCAACTGTATGTCTTCCTTGATTTTTAAAACCTTTTTATTTTTGAGAATTTTATGTATCTATACAATACAATAAGATCATACACAGGAACACAATTTTTCTTCCCCAACTCTCTCATATACCTAAAGACAGCTTATTTAATGCTGCCTGTATTTTTGAGTGAGTTGAACTGAAACATGGGTAGTCTCTTGGAGCTGCATTATTGAAGAAAACACACTCCATGAGTTGTAATTTTAAGTTAGCTTACTGTTTACTAGGTCCCCATAAGGATCTCATATTGTCTGGGCTTTAATTAACTTATATACTACCTCCTCTTTTCCTCCATCCACTCTTCCCTACTCATAATAAACTCTAAGCTTCTTTCATTTTTTTCTTAGTTCTATTATTCTTCCACTTTTAAAAATTGCCTTTTTAGATGATAGGCTTCCTTATGGCTTTTCATATCTCCTGTCTTTGAATTAGCCATCGTAATCCCCTGTGTGTCATTCATATCCCCAAGGTCCTCTGTGTTTAAGGCTTTTCATTCCCATCATCCCATTTATCTACTTTGATCTTACCTATAATCTCCTATTTCTCTTCCCTTAATAGGTCCCTCCCCAAACATTCTTTCTAGTTTCTTGGCATCTATTCACAGTCCTATTTTAACTCATAAGATGAAGCTACATTAGAAGCTATAATTCATGTATGAGAGAGAATGTAAAGCATTTGTTTTACAGGGCCTGGGCTACCAACCTTGGTAAAACATCATGTTTCCCTACTTTATCCATCTAAGTACAGATTTCACCATATAATTATTCAAGGCTGAGTGATATTCAATTATATATATATATGTGTATATGTATATATGCACATATATACATAAATATGTATATATACCATGTTTAAAAATCTATTCATTTATTAATAGAAATAAATGTTGATTTCAATTTTCTAACTATTGTAAAGAGACTAACAACAAATGTGGTGTGCCTCTATAACCGGATGTATGCTTTATTTGCTGTTTGCCCAAGAGTCCCATAGCTAGTTATTTGGCAGTTTGATTTCGAGGCTTTTGAGAAACAACCAATGCTGATTCTCAAGTGACTGTCTTGATTTCCACTCCAGCAGCAGGGTTTACAATATTCCATTTTATCACTTCTATGCTAGTGTGTTTTGCCGTTCAGTCATTCTGACTAGGATTAGGTAGAATGTCAAAGTGATCTGAATTTGTATCTCCCTTGTGGTGTTCTTAAAGTGTGTCCTACCCATTTGCATTTCTTCTTTTGAGAATTTTCACATCGGTTCCATAAATTAGTTTTTAAATTTGGTGACTTATTTTTATAATGTTCAGTTTTAGACAGGATTTTCTGGCCTTTCCAGACCCATGGTTTAGAGGAATCTTTCTCACCCATGATTCTGCAACTGTTTAATGATTATTCAGAGTTATTTGGTTCTTTGTGTATTATTTTTGACACTAATTCTTTGTAGGATAAAAACCTACCAAATATTTTTTCTATTGTGTGGGTTTCCCATTTATTCATTTAATTTTAGCTTCAGAGGTTTTAGGAGTTTGTGTGTGTGTGTGTGTGTGTGTGTGTGTGTGTGTGTGTGTTTCTACAGAAGCTTCACAGTTTTCCGCAACCCCATTTAAAGATTGTTAGTGTTTTTCCTGTGCTATTGGAGTCGTACTCAGAAAATCACCACCTGTGACTGAGTGAAGCCTGTCTCTTACTGTTTGTTTCCTCTGGCATTTTCTGGATATAAGGTCTCATGGTGATATGTTAACCCCTTAACTCCATCTAGAAACACAAAGATTTCAAGCAGTGTATACCCTGAAGATGCACAGTCACACTCCAAAGGCATTAGCTCAACTATGTTCATAGCAGCATTATTTGTAATAGCAACAACCTGGAAACAACCTAGATGTACCTCAACTGAAGAATGGATTAACAAACTGTGGTACATCTACACAATGGAGTACTACTCAGCAGTAAGAAAAAATGATACCCTAAAATTTGCAGGCAAATGGATGGATTTGGAGAATATCCTCCTGAGCGAGGTATCACAAACTCAGAAAGATAAGCAGGGGATGTACTCACTCATTAGTGGACTATAAACAAACAAACAAACAAACTAGAAAAAAGCAAAGCATGCCCAAGCTGCAAACAGCTTGGGATCAGAAACACTCTGGACTGACTCCTTGGATCCCATTCCCCCTAGAGGAACACCTGACTCACTCTTGAGGGAGTGGGGAGAAAACTGGATCTGCCAGGAGTAGAGACTGAATTAAGCAATATTGGGACAGTGGGAACATGGGACTGCCTGCTACCTGCCCAGGGAGGGGATGGGGAGTTGTGGAGAAGAAAGAATGACCTGATGTGGCGGGAGGGGGAAGGGACCTTGAACAAGGATATACAAGGATAGAAAGTGTGACTTCTTTGTTCATAATAATAATAATAAAATCTAAGATAAAAATATTAACAAAACAAAATTGTAGAACTTTAAAGTGATGAGTTCATATAAAATGCAAGTAAGTGATTATATAATTTAAAATAATATGAAATGTTGAAAAATATGTGCATCTGACACAGAATGATGAAAAAGGCATTATTTCGCATTTGTTAGTCATACGTTGGCTTGATTTGATAAGAATAAATATCCAACACAAAAAAATTTAAATGTTGAGAAAGCAAATCATTAGAAATCAAGAAAGACAGTTAACAATATTTTTTAAAAAAGTTTTATAAGTAACAAAATTCTCATCAGTGTACACTCGAGGTTGGAGAAAGATTTCTGGCCTGGAAAAAGGAAACTTTGACAAATCATTTAATCAAAAGTATAAAATTATCAAGTCAACTTTTCCAGAAGTATATAGAAAATCTAAATTCTATGGTTTTCCTGCAAAAAGTATAAACCAGTGAAAATAGCGGGATTTGTAATGTTTTTACAACTCTGCCTCCTCCTATTATTCTGACTCCAGTCATCATTTCAAACAAGGCTATGTCATACACATGGACTTACACAAGTGTGATAAATAAGAAGGCAACAGACGGTGGTGAGGAAGTATAAAAACACGTTTGGAGACATAAATTGATGCTATTTGGGCAAAAATTTGGTAGTTTTTCAACTGGTTATATTTAAAATTGCATTATATCTCAGGACATGGTTGCCTGAATATCTGTCAAAGAGTTCTAAGAACAAGTTTCTTCATGAAGACATTATGATCTCAGGTACATCACTCATTTTATCCAAATACTGAAAAACTGTCAATCAGATTGGTAGAGAAAATGGAGCGTGCTCATCCATACAGTGAAATACTGACCAGTACTTATAATATGTCAGAGAAGAAGCTGAGTGTTAAGCTGTGTGAAAGAGAAAAGACAAACCATGTATACATTAATAATTATTCTTATCTGAACAGTCAAAAACAGGAAAGTCATGAAAGGATGTAAATTATTAGTTGACTGAGCCAGAGATGAAAAAATATTAATTTATAGGAAAAGAATTATTCATTTAGAAGGATAATCCTCAGTTCTAAAAGCTGTTTTATGTTGATGTTTATACCACACAGTACAGTTATTGTAAATTGCTAAAATGTTGGTATCAAAAATTTGAATACATGCAATATGTAAAAATTCACCCAGAAGTTAACAAAGGTAACATAAAAGACTATTTTAAGCTAACTAGACTCCCCAGAAATGAAGCACATTTGTTCAGTGGGTTCCTTGCTGATGGCTTAGAATTTTGGTTACACCAGCAACTGATTTATTTAGGATTCCTAAGAGAGACTCTGAGACACAATGAACAAATATCTAAAAAGGACTCACAAGAGAAGAGGAGACTATCTTCAGTGGAGACAGCCCAGAGTTGACAGAACTCCTAGCAAGTGAATTCAGAAATAGGATCTGTACAGAAAGACGACAAAGTGGCAAGCAAGAATTTCCAACAAACTGTTTAAAAAAAGGAAAGAAAGACAAAAGTAAGTTAAAAAAGAAAAGAAAAGAAAAGAAAAAAGAGTGAGTTAAGTGTCATCAGTGAGTGACAAGAGGAGATGCTGAAAGAGTTTATCATGTACAGAAGGAAGACAAATGAAAGAACCAGACAAAATGGGCAGAATGGAAATTACCTAAATTTGATGGTGTTTTAAATTTTATATGCATTTAGTTGACAAATATGGCTAATAATCCACAGCTGGAACCACACATTAAAGTCACCTATGTAATCACCATGGAATTAAACTCTTGAGTTAAAGAGGAAAGGACAGCTTCCAAGAGTATATGTAAAATTAGAGATCACGGAAGTTAATCTTTTGCTCCTATATGTGAAAACACACACATAGTACACACCTCACATACACAATAATATATCTTCAATATTATTCCAATTTTTATGTAAAATATCTTCACATATAGAAGAACCCCAATCATAAACATTACCATGACCTGATTATTCACCCCCAGAAGGCAATCCTACTGCTAAGATGCTGTTTAACTGCCAGTAGAGTTTAAGGTTCTCATTATTCTTAAGTCAGTCACTGTACTGCTTTTCATCATGCAATAAATATCAATCTCATATCATCATCCATCATCCACAAGGGTATGGATAGAGTAATAAAATATTTTGAAAGAGACAAATAATTTATTAAGGTATATTGTCTTTAACTGCTGTGTTTGATTATTAATTAGCATGGTGAACTTTCTAATGTGCCTAACTTGTCAGTTAAACTTCATCATAGGTCTGAAGTTGTTTATAGAGTTTGATGCTGTTTGTGGATTTGGGCATTCACTGAAAGCTTAGAATATAGACACCATAAACAATATGTTGATTTCTGGAATTCTTCCCTTGAAGAGATATTTGAGTTTTAGAAAATTGCACTGATGCAGTCTAATATTCTGTTAACTATAGAATTACTAAAATAAGCATGCTATCAGTGAATTTACTCAATAATCCTCAGGTACTGGCATTCCAACCCTATAATAGTCAGACAAGAAGAAGGTATGATGATGTTTAGATTGAAGCTGAAGACATATCTTATTTATTTATTTATTATTTATTATTAAAAATAAGTTCAGTTTAATGATGTGCAGTCGAGGATAATTTAAAAAACACTTATTAGCTATGTACTAGCATTGGTAAAACTATCTCATTGGAGTTTTGGGTTTTTTGGTTCAGTTTGGTTTGGTTGCTTGATTGGTCTGGGGTTTTTTAGACAGAATCTAGCTTGGAGCTCTGTATGTATATCAAGTTGTATTTGGACTCCTTATTTCTTCTGCCTACTTGCTGGGATTAAAAACATGCACTGCCACACCTGGTGCTATTTTTAAAAATAATTGTCAAGAAAACATAAGGATAACCCATACTGCATAAAATTTTTTAATCAGAAGGTAGTGTAAAAATCTGGAAAATATAATTTAATAATGCCTTGGGCAAAGTCAAGTTATGTGTGAATTCTGTTATGGGAAGTTCCCAGTTCTTTAAATTCTGGTTCTTCTACAAGTAGGTAATATTATTTTATATGGTCTAGTTTTATTCTCAATTACTTTAAGACACAGGCATTTACATTTTAGATTTATGTGTTTCAAATCATCTTCAGATTCAATCCTTTATTGTTTCCTCATATACTAATGGGAAATAATGGAAGCTAAGTCATTAGTTATCCCATGGAGATAGATAGCTGATGAGTTAGCTCACATTTTTATAAATATCATGGCTATCATTTAATGAATGACTTCTTTGTGCCACAAATTACATGAATCAATTTAAGGTATTTAATATGAATTAGTTCTTGTATCAACTCTCCCAATAGTCCATCATTAATCAGGCTCCTTAACATAGAAAAACTATGACAAATACATTTCTGTCTTTATCTGTATGTGAAGGTGAATGTTTGTGTATGTGCTCATGCGGATATCAGTGGATGATTTGACATACATAGCTCTTTCCTTCCACCATGTAGGTCTTCAGGATCAAATTCAGGCCATCAGTTTTTGTGGCAAGCCTCTTTATCTTCTGATCCTTCTTACTAGCCCAATATAATAAATATAACATGCTATCAGCTACTAGGTGGCATATTTAAATTTAGACTGAGCTTTAAAACTAGGTATAAAACTGTTTAAAAAAAGGAAAAAAAAAAAGCATTCCAAAGAAAATACTGTGGAGTGGTAGAAGAATTCCTGGTGTAAAATTTAGTCTGCATATCATGCAAAAATTTGTTATTTTTAACTGATATAAAGAATGCTTTCATCAATCTGGCCTGAAGCCTCTACCATAACCTTTCACCTCAGACCTGATAATTGGCAGTCACTTGCAACATGACCACTCACTTTGTGCAATAGAATGTAAGGAAACCAATGAGCTGAATTTGAACAATACAAAGCCAACAACACAAATAAAAATTAGCAAAGACCATTAACCAGCAGATGTCTTTGAAGACCAAAAAAAAACCCTTATTATTCTCTATTACTCTTAAAACACGCTATGAAATAGCATCCATTTGCCAAAGATGTACAGAAAAATCAGCTCAACCTCAGAGAGCCAGAATGTAATGTTTACAAATCTCAATTGCTAAAAAGTTGTCATTCCAAAGATATTCTGATGTGTGTAATTGCTTAGCTGAAGCAGATGGAGTTAATCATGCCATACTGGAAACTTCTTTTTCACCTCCCCTTGAAATAATTAGCCACAAGACTGTAAGTACATTTTTCATGTCAAACGGACAGTGGCTTCAAAGAAATCTGAGGCAGAACTGCAAGAGAGTGAGAAGAGAAGACTGACTCAATGCACGAAAGACAAAAGATCAACATGTGTCAGCACCCATGAGGTCACCTTCAAATGGAAACAACAGAACTAGAGTAGGTAGGGCACTAACTATTTGAACAGAAGAAATTAGATGGATCTTTTCCAGCACCTCCAACTCTTGCAGTACTTTCAGAGTTTGGTTAGCACCAAATTAAGACTATGAATGAAAGTTCAATGAAAGTGTTGGGAAACCAATGTTAAATGTCATACCTGGGAAAGAAAATCAAGCCTAGTTCATAGTGCTTATTGATCAAACTCATATGTTTTTATCCCTACTCCACAGTTCACCTCATGATCATAAGATTAAGTCTCTCTCAAAGAGCATTTACATTAATAGTATGCCTGGAGCTTCCCTATTAGATGATACATAGATAGATAGATAGGTAGGTAGATAGATAGATAGATAGATAGATAGATAGATAGATAGGTAGGTAGGTAGATAGATAGATAGATAGATAGATAGATAGATAGATAGATAGATGTATGGTTAGTTAACTGTTAGTTTTACAGACAGGAAAGTAGTACATAGTGCAGGCAATCTTCAAACTTTCAAGTCTACTGTTTCTTCCTCTCAACTGCTGAAGTGACAGACATGCCCTTCACACCTAGCTGAATAAGAAATTTCTTATTAACTATTTTCAGGTTACATAATCAAAATGTCCTTTGGGTTTTTTTTCTGTAATCATCTTAAATTTTCAGTAAAAGGCACTCTATGGGTTTACGAAACTTGCTTCCTTGTCTGTCATAGCCCAGTTACATGAGCAGAGAATAATCACATCTGGGTTAACCCTGCTAGAATGGATTACTGTCAAATGTGTAGAATATTGCCAATGAGAAATCATAATGTAAATCATAAGTTTGTCATCAATCCACTTCACATATAATGACTTCTTTAATGGTAAGAATATATTTGAGGACTTCTAGTTAAATCTGTATCATATTAACAGAGAAGCCAAGCGCAGAAAGCTTAGGCTTCTTCATTACGCTGATGACTATTAAGTGTCCAAGCAGAGACTAGAACTTGGCTATTGCACCTTTGGGGGCTATGTACTGAGTCCTTATGGGCCAGTGACCTAGAATATCTATACCAACATGACAGCTCTATTGAAACCTCTTTGAATATAATACATGCTGTACCCTCTCTGTCAGATCCCACCTGTGAATTTTCTTGGCTGTGACAAACTGTTTCAAGAAATATCTTCTTTTATTCTCTCTCCAGAGCAATCTGCATCAGCATTTATAAGAAAGTCATAAGTTACATATATTCTCATACAATACAATTTCCTTTCTTTCATAGTATGGAACAAGTTGTTGGGGATGTAGAAGGTATCATCCAGAAATTCAAAAGTAAAACATCATATATATTATATAATAAAAATACTCAGTGAAGCTGTATCTATAACCTGTTCAATTATGTGAATGATTAAATGTTGTATTTCTTTTCAACTTACAAAAATGTTCTAAACCATGTTGGAAGGAAAGCCTGATATTTATCTTATTTGGGAACAAATTAGTCATTTATAAATCAGAAAGGAAAAAAGTTCCATGATTCTTCTACAAATCCCCTGTTTTTATAAAAACCTATTTCAGTTTTGTTGACTATCATCTTCTGTATATAGCAAAAATTATTGAATGATCATCTTTGTGTTCTGACGTTTTCCAGACTTGTAACTGGCTCCATAGCTGCCAAGCAATGTACAAGGAGTAGTAGTCCATAACAGGGACTTTAGCCTTGCCATAGCCAAGTATTAGACACACACCCTTTGGTATTTCGTATTGCCAACATAGTCAAAACTAGATCCATGTTCTAGGTCAGCAATATACGTTCTCTTTCTTGTCAGAATTTCCCAAATTAAAGCCATCACATTTGAACTTAAACCTTAAAATTTACGAGTTTATAGTTCTGCCTGTTTCAAACATTGATTGATTGGTCTCTCTGGACTCAGCATTTTGTGTTTTCATCACTTTAACTTTTCAAGGACTATACTAATACTCACTCTTTAGTCACATCTTCCTGTGTTCCATTTTCAATGTTTCATTATGTGATCTTACTATAACTGCTTCTGATCTTTCAATATCCTCCTCAATCATGCTTCTTTGCCTCTGCTGCAAGATATTTTTGTCTTCAATATAGATTAGCCCTACGTAGCCCTGGCTAGCCTGGCCCTTATTACATAAACTAGTATTACCTACTAGCTCAGAGATCTTCCTGTCCTGCCTCCCAAGTTCTAGGATTATAGGCAAGAGCTGACATTTCCAGCTCCACTTCTTTTCTTGCTACATCTTCTCTTATGTATAGAACATTGACACATAGCCTACCAGACAGTTGCCATTAAAAATTTTGTGTTGAAAATAAATAGAAGAAAAAAAAGAGAGGCAAAGAGGGAAGAAAAGCTGGCCTTGAAACCAAGGAAAAACTCAAAGACTTATCCAAAAGTAGTAAAAAAAAAAAAAAGTGTGAGTACAAGTCTTAGTTTCTAAATATGGTCAGAGTTGGTTCATGTTAAAGGACAGCTAAGGTGAATAGTGGTAACTTTTAAATAAATAATCACTTATGATTTCTATTAATGATGACTATGATTTTAGTACCAGAAATGAATTTCAACATCACAAGTTTAATAATAATGACAAATTCAGTATGGTGAGGGAGGTAAAATACAGGTGTTCTTGGATCCCAGTAAATTATAAAACTCTTGCTAGTTTTTGAGAGTAGATCAGTTAGGTAACCATGAGGATTTTTTCTTTGCTATACAAGAGTCTGATAATTTGAATATTAGCATTGTTTTTCTGCTCTAAAGACAAGGAAGAATATTATCTATAAGTATTAGAGAATGGAGCCATGGAACAATGTTATAAGATAAAACACAATCATAGGAAAATGTTGATAATTTTAATTAGCAAGTAATCAAACTAAGCTGGGCTGGTGGCTCAGTGAATGTTTGCTGATTTTCTAGGGAAACTAAGTTTGGTTCCCAGCACCCATTCCTAGCTGCTCACATGCCATTTAACTTCAGCTCTAGAACATCCAGTACCTTCTTCTGGTTTCCATGGGCATGCATACCAATAAGCAAACACATTCATACATATAAAATAAATTAAAATTTATACCTTTGTAGCATTATTTTATTTTTTATCTTGACGACCTCTTTTGCTAACATCTTTAGCATTCACAAACAACCAGAACTTACAAGTAGATTATGGAAATGTGGAAATTTGAACAAAATACTAACTTGGCTATATGTGGATTCACATTACTTTTTAATATCACCTCTTATAAGAATATTGTCTTGTGAAATCATTAAAATTCTAGTATTTATATGTTAAATGAATCAAAGCCACCCTATACAAGAATAATCTACATTTTGTGACTTATAAACCTATCTATTTTATCATTGAAAATACATTCTTCTAATATACAATACACCCTGACTAGCTTTTCCTTTCTATATTCCTCCCATTTCCCCACTACCACCTTCTCTCTCCCCCAGTACACTCCTCTTCTGGTTACACTTCAGAAAAAAAAAATCAAGCCTCAAAAGAACACAGCTAACCAAGACAAAACAAGACACAATAACCCAAGGAAAAAGTCCTCATGTTGAGGCTAAACAAGACAATCCAATAGGAGGAAAAATCTCTCAAGATCAGTAAAAAGATTTAGATACACTCTCACTCCAGAGTTAGGAATTCCACCAAGCCTCTAGGCTAACAGCCATCACACATACACAGATGTTGCTGTCCCATGCATGTCCCATGCTTCCTGCTTCAGTCTTTGTGAGTCTTGCTTAGTTAATTGGGTGGTCCAAGTTCTATTCTCCTGGTGTAATCCATTCCCTGGGACTCCTAAAATCTTTCTCCCTCATTTTCCTTGAAAATCCTAACTGCAAGGGGAGTGATCTGATGGAGACGACATTTAGACATGTTCTTTGCAATTTCTGGCTGTGGCTTTCTGCACCCACTCCTCTTGGCTGGCAACTCACATAACTTTTTCTGACTCCATTGACCCAGCACTTCTTAAAGGCATAACAGATTGTAGGTCAAAGTTTTGTGGCTGGGTTAGTATCCAGGTTTCTCTTTCTGTAGCCTGCAGACAGGTATGATTCAAGGGAAAGCAGAATTTAACCTATGTTAGATCACTTGCTTTAGCATATTTACTTTCCTCATAAGCAAATAAATATATCTATTATCATTTTTCGGTACTTATTTTGAGTAAAGTGCACAAAAGTCAGTTTTTAATTGGTGTATTTTTTAAATATATTTGAAAGTATCTAATAGAGTTTTCTGTCACACAAAATATTTTTCTCACAAGATAAATACTATCTTTATATGTGTTTACTAAAAACACAGTGTCATTAAATTTTAGAAAGATTGTTTGTCTTATATGGATGGTAGTTATAGTACAGCAAAAGAAAAACCCACATAGAAGTGCTATAGCTTGAATTTTCAAATTCAGGACTACCCCAAAAATGAAAATACTGTGTCCTTGGCTCATTGACTGTTCTGGTCTATTTCACTCTTCCTCATGGCAAGCAAGGTAATAAAAATGGGGAACTATCTGAGCCAAAAAATTTATTGGAAATAATACTGTTAAAATTTGGCTTTCAGATACACAACGTTTCAACCTTCTGATTTTTCATAAATTTTTTGTTACTGACATGAGTTATTCTTCCCACTCTTTTCCAGTCATTAATTTGGATTCCTACCTGAAGAGGGTTTTTTTTCCATGCACACCACATAAAACTGTCCATCAGTCTATTCCCGCGCTTAGGATTTATTCATCTTACCAATCCCAATTTTTGTTGGAAGCAAATCAGAAAGTGAGGAAAACTACAAAAGAATTTGAAAGAATTGGCATGTCAACCAGTATGACTTCCTGAAGGGGAGGTTACTTATCATCTATTTTGTTTATTGTCTGACATCATTACAATTACACCATTGTCCTTCTAATCAGACTGAGAGCATTGTTGTTGTTTAACAGTAAAATAGAATTCAGTTTTATGTTTTCTCCTTCCAGAGTTTGAGGAAAAAGTGAACAGAAATATGTTGGCTGCATAGTTCTCCCAGGCCAGTCCAGGCCAAGTCTTCTCTGTGAGCCCTGCAGCACTCACTCTCAGTGCAGACAGAGGCAGGCCTGTTAGTCAAAGGGGATTTTCCTCATTGAGGAAGGAAAAGGAGCTATTGGCTGTTATTTGCTGGGGAACATAGAAAGGAAAGCTATTCAAAGCATGTACATTTTTCCTGCCTCAAATCAGCCAGCTACCCAAATTTCATTATTAACTCTCTCCCTTTGATTTCTTTCTCAAGGGCTCTCAAATCTCTCACACAGTTAGTTCACAATATGTAGAAGATATTATTTTCTGTATGATGTAAAGTTGGAATTCTACAATGTTAGCTATAAAGATGACAGAAACATATATGGCTATGTAAGAGAATATTTAAATTGAATATACATGGTATGGCAAATGCATGAACACACTACCCATGGAATTACAGAATAGCTTTAGGAAGGGTGTTTAAACCCTGAGTTAATAAAAGAAGCCAGACAAGGTAGAAAAACAGATTATGTAAAAACTATCAAGAAATGAGTACATTAGGCTTCCCAAACAGTTCTGGTTACAGGTTTCACAGCATAAGTTATTTAACTTTTATTTAGAAAATTCTAAACTGAAGCTATGGAGGATTTAAATAAAAAACAATAATTTTCTTTTGAAATATTGAAAATTTCATACATTCATATAATATATTTGAATAAAACCCACCACCCACTTCTTCTGTTCCAAACATAGATGTTGCCCTAGATTATCTTTGTGGCCATTATTTAATTATGAGTCTATAAATACAAAAATAGGCACCAGATTCAGAGTAGTTTGAAGACCATTGTCACAGTATTTTAGCAATGTTAAATAAATGCAAGAAATTGGGATCATCAACCATAAAATTCCCATCAGTATGTACATAACTGTAGGATCCTCCACTGGAGCACAGGCAGCCTGCCAAGTGTGGCATCATCAAAGAAACGGGCTCTCCATACCATAGCAGCCATCAGTTACTGTAGCTCCTCATTTAAATGTGAGACATTTGATCCATCACCTCCTCCGTATTAGAGCTTTGGTGGGGGTGATTATGAATATAGTTAGGGCCTTTGAGTTCATGTTAGCATTAATCCTTTCTGGTCCAGAAAACCCTGCTTTGCAACAATCCTCCACAAAGGTAGCTCTTGATATGTATTATTCCAAGGTGATCCATTAGCTGTAGAGGAGGGAATGTGAGACTTCACATCACTTACTCTCTGCATGATTATCAATTGTGAGTATGTGTATTAATAGCCATTACCTGCAAAACTAAGCTTGTTTACTTTTAAGAGTTGAGATATGCACTAATCTATGTGTATTGGACAAACATTTAGTAGAACAATAATAGTAAGTAATATTTTCTTCACTAGGATCTTAGACCTAGCCAGTGAAGTATTTGTGGTCCAGGAAATAGCACCATACATGAGTTCTATCTTGTGAAGAACACAGAATTTATATTTTTATAAAAATTTTATTCATATCATTTGTTAGTATAAGGCAGAAAAGACTTCCTTAAGATTTGTATTGGTGACAAACCTGTTTTTCCTGAAATTTTTTACTTTACCTCAGGTACGTAACTATTTTAAAAGTTCTACAAATAAGCATTCACTGATTGATAATCATAAAAACTTTATTTTTAAAGCAACAAAACTGGATTTGGCCAGGAGTAGAGACTGATCCAAGCATTATTGGGTCAGTGGGACCATAGGACTGTCTGCTCTCTGCCCAGGGAGGGGATGGGGAGTTGCAGAGAAGAAAAATGACAAGATGTGGTGGTAGGGGGAAGGGACATTGAATAAGGATATACAGGGATGGAAAAAAAAATTTCAGAGGGAAAGCTGAACACAAAGTAAATATATGTGTAGCAATCTTATTTGCATTACCACCCTTGATAAGCCATGCTTATGATTCTTATCCTCTTTATAGTTATTGTTAACTTTTCTTCATTTTAAATTCATTTTACTGTTTTTTTGTTAAATACAAAATAAAGAAGAAAAAAAAAAAGCAATTCAGGGATATATATATAAAGGAGTGTTTATATTCTTATATGTGTCACTATTTCTTAATGATGAAAACAAGTTTGGGGGGACCGGTGCTCTCTGCGGCGTCCCAGCGCGCTCTGGAGCAGGAGCAGCTGAACTCTGCACCTGGCCACACACACAGCTCCTGCTGCTGAGGGAATCTGCAAGGATCCCTAACCTCGAACTGAGTGAACTGAGCAAACCAATTGCAGGGGTCTCTGAGGGGCGGATTCGAACCCTGACCAGAGGTGAGGAGGGTTCGGCAGGCCTCAGAGCCTGTATCCTGGCCTGGGAGGGAGAGTTGAGCTCACATTGCTTCCGGTTCCGCCACCGGGACCGGTGCTCTCTGCAGCGTCCCAGCGCACACTGGAGCAGGAGC
>PVIH01013815.1:0-55726 GCA_004025045.1 Sigmodon hispidus
CACTTTTCATATCCACGCCCAGTTTGACAGAGCACACCCACTTAGACTGACCATGCCCACAATGGCAGACCACGCTCTCTTCTGGCTTCATTTGAACACTTGTGTTTTTCTCTTCAGTGGGTAAACACATGTTTATATACACACATACATATATACAGAACCCAATTAGGCCATTCCCCATTGAGAACCTCAATGAAAGCTACCTGCCCTTTCTGTGCTGTCACAAAAACAATCATTGGCACTTTTACTGCAGGAGATGGTTCAAAGCTCCAAAAATTGCCTTAAGGTTTAATTTTATATCATTGAGTGTTTACATAATCTCTTAATAAATATTAATCTTTTACATGAACAATTGCAAATGATAATTGCCAAAAATAATATCCCCATTCATTTGCTGTTATTCTTTCATAATCAATAAATTTTATTGTTAAAATACATATTTTTTATATAAATGATTCACGTGAAATTTCATTTCATTTGTTGGACACCATTAGCAGAAAGAAGAACTTATAGGATCCCAGTGTCTATTTGTAGTCATTGCACAGGGGAGTGACCAGCCTCTGCTCCTGTCCTGTGAGCAGATATCAGAGAGACTCTGACCACAAAGATCCCCATAAAGTGTTCCTGAGTGTTCCTGGCTTCTCCAAGTACACTATATTACATTTTCTGTGGAATTACCAAGTCCTGGTTATTCAGGCATTTGACCCTGGTGTTGACCATATACTAGTTTTTATACAAATTTAGCATTTTACAACTTTTGTGACTATGGTGAGTTAAGTTGTTGCTTCCTCTGTAGACTTCAAATCTGATTTACACCTGAGTGTTCTTCCCGGTCTTATAAAATTTTACCAGTATAGCAGCCATATCAAAAATAAAAAATCCAAGAATAAATGTGCCAAAGTGTATGAGTAAAACACAAGAATGACTCAACCATAAATTAAGATGTTGAAATATCTCTGCACTTCTGAGAGAAGCAGGGTTTTTAGGTTTAAAACAATACATTAAACCATTCTCTATGTCTGTCTAAAAAACCAAATTTATTTTTTTCTAGAACATTTATGGCTTGTTTTCTTATTAATACTTGCTACATAAACTAACATCACATATATATAATTCATATTTGTATATATTATAGAACTATTGATTTATGTAAACACATTAATTTACATATTTATATATATTTAAACATATTTTATATAAATATGCATTGCTAAGTAAATAAATAGCTTTTAATTTATGGTTTCTTTGTACCTATGACCATCTTTTTGCCTGCTTCTCTGGCATCTTTCTCTTTCTCATTATCCATCTTTTGCTATTTCTTCCTAATTTATTTCAGGTATGATTATACTTTGTGGCATGTGACACTTTTTTTTTCCTTCATGCAATTATTTTTTATTTTACTTTTAGTATTTCCTTGTTGCACAAATTCTAGCAGGTTTTATATTAAAAAGGTATACTCATGCTAGAGAGAAGACTCAAGGATTAGGAGCAAAGGCTGCTCTTACAGAGGACCCAGGTTCATTTCTGAGCACACACATGGCAGCTCACAACTCTCTGTAACTCCCATTTTAGGAGATCTGACACCTTCACACCAACACACATAAAAAGATAAAGTTAAATAAATTTTTTTTTTTTTAAAAAAAGTTAGACCCAAATATTGGATTAAAAGCTGAAATATTATAGAAACAGAAAAAGGCCACAGAGAAATTCTTACTAATACATAGGAGAAGATCCTGTCTCCTAAGACTGAACATCTCTGTAATCTCAGTCAAAAAGCATGGAAACCAAGGTGGGCAGAGTCTGAATGAAAGGGAAGCAACAGGCTGAGCTCCTGAGTGCTGGCATCAGGTTCTATTGTGGGCAATTTGGAGACATCTCTCGAGGTTCTGAGAACCACTAATGGGTGCAGCCATTATGCTCTGAGGACCATGTTACATGCTGCCTATGCTCTCGGTTTGTTCATGCACTCCTGGATGGTTGCACTTGAGAAACTACAACTCTTCAAAGATTCCCCTAGGTTTAATCTTATGTTAGTGAGTGTTTATGTAACTCACCTATACTGATTATTATTGATTGGCAATTTATTGTACAGAAATAAAAAGTGCCTCAAATAGATACACAGAAGTTTATGTTAATTTTATGCTTATCTGCCTGGAGCTTGGGACTTTAACATGATAACTCTTTAGTTCTAAACTCTTTCTTATTTGGTGCCTTTTCTCAGAACAGTATTTCAAATGCATCTGCTGATATCTCACTGGAGTCTCTTTCATGTCTCTGGCATTCTCTGATGTGTTTGCAATCTCTGAAGTCTTTTTGTTGGTTCTGGTGTCTCAGGCATCTCTCTGGTGTCTCTAAAGGCTCTCTGCTAATTCTGACACCTTTCTGTTATCTCTGATGCTTCTAAAGTACCTCTGGAGTCTCGCTGATGTCTCTGGCATCTGTCTTATCTCTGGAGTCTCTCTAGAGTCTCTCTGCTGCCTCTTGTTTTTCTGACATCTCTCTGTTATCTCCGGTGCCTCTGGATTTCCTTTGGTATCTCTGACATCCTTCAGGTGTCTCTGCAGTCTCTCTGGTATCTTTAATATTTCTCTGTTGTCTTTCGGACATCACTCTGGTGTCTCTATTGTCTGTCTGGATCCTCTTTAGTGTCTCTAATATCATTTTGGTGTCTCTGAAGTCCTTCTAGAGTCTCTCTGTTGTCTCTTGTGTTTCTGACATCTCTCTGTTGTCTATGGTATCTCTCTGGATTCTCTCTGGTGTCTTTGAAGACTCTCTAGTGTCTTTCTGTTGACTCCTGTGATTTTGATATCTCTTTGGTGTCTCTCTGGATTCTCTTTGGTATCCCTGGAATCTTTCTGGTGTCTCTGAAATCTCTCTGGTGTCACTGGAGTTTCTAATATCTTTCTGGTGTCTCTGAATTCTCTCTGGAGTCTCTCTTGTGTCTCTGGAGTCTCTCTATCTTCTCCAACCTTGTATTTTTTTCTCTGCACAGCTGTACCATGTTCTGTCCCAACCTTACTAATGTGGGCATTAAAGATCTATAATTCCAAGTGCTGGAATTAATGGCTGGGGCCCCCACTGCCTGGCTCTGTGTGGCCTTGAACTAATAGACCCAGATGGATCTGAGCCTCCCTGAGTGATCATATGTGTGACCTCTGCTCAATCTTGATGGCTGACACTGCAGCTGCCTCTGTCCTAAGACTCTGGGACAAGCTTTATTTGTTAGAAAACACACAAAATATCAACACAAAGAACTTCCATTTGTGACCAGCCAGGCTGATGCTTGGTTTTCCTCTGCCAATTATCAAGCAGCTAATTTTACCACAGGCTAACCCGCAGGCACATTTTCTATAAATATTTTTACCCTCAGATTCCATCTTCACAATTAATTCAGGTGTTTGTCACATTGACAATAAATAACCAGGGTAACTATGTACTGTGTAATTGGATAAATGTAGATGAAAGGATTATATAACACAAGAAAAATCAGAATGAACTGTTTCTAACAGAGTTTTTAACATACTGGTCAATAATCTTTTAAGTGATTTTCAATGTTACAGGAATAAAATATCATGGGTGAGAGGACTGTGACCTCTAATGTGGACATAGTGCAGTTTATTACAATTCATATAGAAACAACCAGGTTTATGTGATGGAACCCTCTGCTGTAATAAACAGGTTGATTTATTTCATTTTATATAGAAAAGACCAAAGTCAGAAGATGGCACTCTTTGCTGTAAACAAAGGACACTTAATTCCAGTTAATATAAATTAAACAGAGTCAAAAGTTAGAGCCCTCTGCTGTGGAGGGGAAACAGGGTGGTTTATTCCAATTTTTATAAAAATAATCAGGTGATGTAACTCTCTGCTATGGGCTGGTTTATTCCAGCTTATATAAATATAAACAGTTCCAGGTTACAGTGCTCTTTGCTGTAAGCACAGGGCAGTTTATTACAGTTTATATAAAGAAATAGTGTTAGGTGACTGGACTCTCTGCTATGAACAAAAGCAGTGTATTTCAGTTAATAAAAATAAACAGGGTCAGGTTATGGTGACTTCTGCTATGGAGGAAACACAGGACGGTTTATTCCTGTTTTTATAGAAATAAACAGGTTCAGATGACAGTGCCTACTGCTGTGGGCATAAGGCAGTTTATCCATTTTATATAAAAATAAAAAGGTCAGGTTACAGCACTGTATGATGTGGGGGAACACAAAGTGGTTTTTTAAAATTTATATAGGGTTAATAAATTAGGGTTAGGTGGTAACACTGTCTACTGTGGAAACAAGTTGGTTTATTCCAGATTATATAGAAATAAAAAAAATCAGGTGTCAATATCCTCAGGTGTAAAGGTGTCATAGAGCTGTTTGTTCCAGTTAATATAAAAAAAACCAACATAGTCAGGTGATGGTGTCCTCTTCTGAGGATATAGGATGGTTTATTTCCCTTTATATAGAAATAATCAGTGTCAGTTGATGGTGTCTTCTGCTGTGGACACAGAGAGGTTTATTTCAGTCTATATAAAATAAACACAGTCAGGTGACAGTGCACTCTGCTGTTTATGGAACACAGGCCTTGTGTTCCAATTTGTATAGAAATAACCAAAGTCAGGGGGGAGCACCCTGTGCTGTGGACACAGGACAGATTATTTTAGTTTATATAGAAATAAACAGGGTCAGGTGAAAGCATCATCTGCTCTAGACATAGGGTGGTTTATTCCTGTTGATATAGAAATAAACAGTCAGGTCATAGTATGCTCTGCTATGGTGATGACACAGGGCAGTTTATTCCAGTTTATATCAAAACAAATGGTCATGTGATGGAGCCCTCTGGCATAGAGAAGACACAGGGTATTTTATTTCAGTTTGTATAGAAATTGAGTCAAGTGAGGACACTCTGCTGTGAGTACAGGACAGTTTGTTTCCGTTTATGTAAAAATATAGAAATAATCAGAGTCAGGTGACAGTGCCCTTTTGGGGAAACAGGGCAATTTATTCCAGTTTATATAAAAATAAACAGGATCTGCTGATGGTACCCTCTGTTGTAGGCAGTTTATTCCAGCTTATAAGTATATAAGTAATTTTGCTGAGGCGATGATACCCTCAGCTTTGGAGAAAACCCAGGATTGTTTATAACATTTTATAAAAAAAAACAGGTCAGGTAATGATGCCCTTTGCTGTAAACAAAGGGTGCTTTATTCTAGTTTATATAAAAATAAACAGGGTCAGGTGTTGGTGTTCTCTGCTGTGGAGGGGACACTGGGCAGTTTATTCCACTTTCTATAAAAATAAACATTGTAAGGTGATGGTGCCCTCTGCTGTGTTTTAAAGGTGGTTTTGTACAGTTTATATAAAAATAAACAAGGTCAGGTAACAGAGCCCTCTGCTGTGGGATGGACACAGGGTGGTTTTTTCCATCTTAAACACATTTAGGTGATGGTGCCTACTTCTCTGATCTCAGGGGGGTTTACTTCAGTTCATACAAAAATAAACATGACCAGGTGAGTGTGCCCTCTGCAGTGGACATGATGCTTCTGATTCTAGTTTCTATAGAAATAATTATAACATGCCCTGTGTCATTATTCTTAGTCCATGTCATAATGTGACTGTTCTCAGTCCCTGCCCCTATGTCAGATCCCTTTCTGGGATTTATTCCTTGTTTGAGACATCCTGTGACTATCATCAGGTCCTGCTCCTATGTCAGATCAGGACCTCTGTCCTCACTCCTAGTCTGTGACATCACATGACTCTCCTCAGGCCAACCCCACTATATGTCAGGCCCTCTGTGCTCACTCCTAGTCCATGACATCATCTGATTGTCCTCAGGCCCCACCTATTATGTCAGACCACACCCTGTGTCCTCACTTCAAGCCCATGATATAACCTGCCTGTCCTCAGGCTTTGCCTATTGTGTTAGACTGTGCTCTGTGTTCTCACTCAGTGACATCACCTTACTGTTCCTATGCCCCATCATTTATGTTAGACCCTGAGCTGTTTCCTCACTCCTAGTCCATGACATCATCTGACTGTCCTCAGGCCCCTATGTCAGACCACACCCTGTGTCCTCACATTTTGCCCATTACATCATTTGACTAATCTCAGCCCCTGCCCCTATATCTGCCTAACAACAGCATCTATCAAAACTCTGATTGGTCAGAATCTGCCTAGCAACAGCCACTCTCAGGTCTCCTCACTGTTCAGAATCTGTCTAGAAAGTGCCTTTGTCAGATCTTCTCATGGGTTAGAGTCTGCCTTGCAGCAGCCAATGACAATTGTTGATTGATCAGAGTTTGTGTAGCAACTGTTGATGTCAGTTCTCCTAATTGGTCAGAATACATATAGTAACAGCTGCTGTCTGGCTGGAGAGATGGCTCAGTGGTTAAGAGTACTGGCTGCTCTTCCATAGGACCTGGATTCAGTTCCCAGCACCCACATGGCAGCTCACAACTGTCTGTGACTCAAGTTTCAGGGGACTTGACATCCATGGCAAAACACCTATGTACATGAAATAAAAATACATATTTTTTAAAAGCTGCTGTCAAATTATAATTGGTCAGAGTTTGCCTAGCAACATTTGCTTTTAGATCTGATTTGTCCGATTCTGCCTAGCAACAGACACAGTAAGACCCTGATGAGTCATATCTGCCTAGTAACAGCTTCTAGCAGTGGTCCTGATGGTCAGAATGTGCCTAGCAATAGCCACACTCAGATCTCCTACTATTCAGATCATGCTTAGCAACAGAATCTCTCAAATCTCCTGATTGGTCAGAATCTGCCTAGCAATAGCCACTCTCAGATCTCCTACTATTCAGATTATGCCTAGCAACAGAATCTCTCAAATCTCCCGATTGGTCAGAATCTCCCTAGCATCAGCTACTGTCAGATCTCCTAATTGGGCAGAATCTGCCTAGCAATAGCCATAGTTAGTTCTATGATTGGTAAGAATTTGCCTAGCCAAAGCTGCTGTGTAACTTCCAATTGGTCCAAATATGCCTAACAACATACACTATCAGATATGATTGATCATCATCTACCTAGGAACAGTGCTGTGAGGTCTCCTAAGTGGTAAACATTTACCTGGCAACAGGAAATGTAAGATCTTGACTGGTCAGAATCTGCCTAGAAACAGCCACAATCAGATCTCTGGATGGGTCAGAGTCTGCCTAGCAACAGGTACTGTTAGATCTCTTGATTGATCTGAATCAGGCCCCACTTCTATGTCAGGCCATGCTCTTTGTTTTCACTTTTAGTGAAACAGGTTGTGCTCCCTATGTCAGGCCATGCCCAGTGGTCTCATTCCTAGCTAATGACATCACCAGATTATCCTTAGACCCTGCTCCCTATGTCAGACCATGCCCTGTGTCACCATTCTTTATCCGTGACATCACCTGATGTCTCAGTTCCTGTTTCTTTTTGTCAGATCGCACCCTGTATCTTCACCCCTAAATGATGACATCACCTGACTGTCCACAGGCTCCACCTCTATGTCTGCCCAAGCCCTGAGACCTTGTAAGTTATATACTGGTATATACCTTAATCGAGAATATAAAATGTTCAATATTTCATGTGTATTCAAAGAAATATTCTTATCATTCTGGAAGAGATATAATAAGGTATGATAATCAGAAATCAACTCTATTACATACTAAAACATAATGTGCTGTGTATATGTACATACAAAGTTACATGCATCTTTAAATCATCTTTTTTTTTATTTGGCATATCATCTTGAACTATTCCCTTCTAAGAAAATATGTTGTCAAAAGCTTTTTGAACTGGTGTCTATCCATGTCTTTGGCTGATCCAGACAAGTTGTCTGTTTTCAACAAAGCATGGGTCTTGCTTTCCTGAATTTGGGGCTGAGATAGAATAGTGGGAATGTTTTGTGTCTTGTTGCCCAGCATTCAGAGATGTCCTAGCTAGCTGGTAGGAGGGTAACTCACCACTTTTTTGCTGTTTAACCAACTCAGAGACTGCCTGGATTTTAGTTCATAAATTAGGTGGTTTGTATTTAGTTGGTCAAGGCTAAAGTATATTTCTTTGACTCTATTTCACAGTCAAAGTGTGTTTCCATCACAGGCCTTATGGTATGAGTTTCAGGATCAGAAATTGTGTCTTTAGCTGCCTCTAACACTACACATAGAGCTATATAAATTCACGCACTCTTTTCTTCAGAAGTATGGAGGTTAAAAGTAATAAACATCTTAATGCTTGAGATCTTTTTGTCATGATCATTTTTTATAAAAAAATATTGTTGACTAAAAAAATCATATAATAAATAACAGTTTTCTGGTACTCAAAGACTATTGTCACATGAAAAGACTCTAACATATTATTTGGACACAAAAAGTTTCACTTCTGGGGGGCTGGAGAGATGGCTCAGAGGTTAAGAGCACTGACTGTTCTTCCAGAGGTCCTGAGTTCAATTCCCAGCAAAACTACATGGTGGCTCACAACCATCTATGATGAGGTCTGGTGCCCTCTTCTGTAAAACTGTATGCATAATAAATAAATAAAAATAAAAAAAAGTTTCACTTCTGTACAAAGTACAAAATGTTACCAAACTGAATATATTCTTCAGGTTTTATTGCAGTATGATTTTTCTCATGATTTTGAAGACCCTGAAACATGCAAATGCAAAGGCTTTGCCACACTGATTATATTTTTACATTGCCACATATGCATTTTAAGTGTACTATGACAAACAAAGGCTTTACCACACTGATTACATTCATAGGTTTTCTGTCGAGTATGAGTTGTTTTATGCATTTCAAGATGTTTGTCATATGCCATTGCTTTACTACATCAAGTATATATAGTTGTTTTCTCTCCAATTTGAGTTTCTACATGCCTGCAATGATATTAGGCACATATAATGCTTTTATATATTCAATGCAATGTTGAATCTCTATTTATCTGTGACATTTTTACATTTTTTTCCACTTGTAAATAGGAATCAGATCCTAAGGTTTGATTTTTGTGCATACACCATTGATATTTCTTTTTTTAAGGGTTGTTTGGCACCTTAAGAGGTACCAGTGATGTTATGTGCTTATATTACATTGTTTAATTTACAATTTTTCCTATATATTTTACATATTTGAAAAGAAATAAAATATATTCTGAATTTTACCACCCAATTACCTTCATAAAATATTCTATTCTGTGAGTCATGCTACATCTTTAATGCATGTTAGAACAAATATTTGCATAGATTTAGTAACCCCAAGGCTTCTCCTCAGTGTATCTTAACTAACATTACTAATTACTAACAATGATGTTAGAAAACCAAACTACTTGCATGATTAAATGGAATTCAGCATGTATAGTCAACATGGATACTGCTACATAACTTCTGATTTTTCTTAGTGAGTAGTTATATTTTTTAATATCTCTATGCTCAGATAGCATGAATCAAGAATGATTTAAGTTATACCCAGGAGAGGATAATAACAAATGTTTACACATTGACTACCCATAGTTTAATTTTCTGTTTTCAGAGATATGTGGTAGAGACATTTTGATTTCTTCACAACAACGACTCATGCATTAACTAAGATAAGTATTATTTTGTATATATAAGTAACACAAGTTACTACTTTTAACATAAGGAGTACGTTTTTTTCTTATTAAATGGATATGTAGTTTTTTTTACATTTTCAATGTGTATCTTTTGTATAATATGAGTAGTATGAAGTAAATAGAGTGACAGGTCTACAGCATACCTCACATGGTGCTATAATTCAAATAGTGATATGTGTGAAGCCATTGTTAGTGGGTGTTTTTTTGTAATAGAATGCCTTAAAAATCCAGTTTACTTACATGAAATCGAGGTATAACCTTTGTGAAAATTTAATGATTATCAATGTACTTTAAACTTTGCTTATTTATACATTTGTTTACTACTTTCAATGTGACAATCTTATCTAAAGTCTATTCTTATCAGCTTGATCAATTACCTTTCATGTCTTCTACAAAAACAAGAACGGTCTTCAACATTACGTTCCTCCCAAGTGTATCCTAAAATGTAGTACCAGAAAATGTAAGTTATATTTATGAAATTGTGCAAAATTTTACTTTTCTTCATCAGTACTTAGAATCATGACTAATTTATTCAGCTCAATCACCTATTTCGATTTGCAAGAGTAAATTCATAACTAAGAAATACTTGACCTCTTATTTTAAAACAATAAGGGAAATGCAATCTTACCAATAATAGTAAGGTTTTTGTAGGTCTCAAGCATCACAACTTTGTAGAGATTTTGTTGAGACATATCCAGCAAATTCCACTCTTCACAAGTAAAGTCAACATGCACATCATCATAGGTCACTGTATCCTGTAATATTCCATATATTTGTTCAACAGGAAACACAATACTGACAGCATTATAAATGTGTATTTAATTATAACATAGTCATATATTTCTAATTATCCCCATATATATTATATGGCATACATATTACAATGTAATCACCTAGTCACTTTAAAAATTGAAATAAGAGATCACTTTTGCCATTTCTTTTTTCTATGATTTGTCTATCACCTTGATATGAAATGAGTTATGTAATTAACAACTGCAAAAAAATCAAAATGCAAAAACTAGCAGTATTGGTACACAGCTTTATTCCAGAACTCAGAAGGCAAAAGCATATATATCTGCCTCTGAGTTGAATGCCAGCCTATTTTTTGGAATCAAGTTAAGCACAGCCAAAAATACATATTAAACTTCTGTTTCCTTGCAAAAATCAGGGAAACATCCAAGAAAAGACAGAAAAATTGCAGAGGTGTGTACTTCAGTTTTTTCAAAGAGTGAGCATTCATTACACTTTAGTATTTTTTCCAGAAATGTACATTGTCCTAACCTGTATGGTAATATCACTATGATTTTATTAGACAGGACTAGATATATAAACAGATACAGAGAGATTAAAAGCATGCTGATCATAAATAATTAACATAAGGCAGGATTCCAAAGCTCTTGCTCATCATACATATATAAAACACTTTATAGGGTTATTTCTATGATTTAATAACAAAATTACTGCTTTTTAATTTTCAGCTGGGGCTGTAAATCACAGCCCCACCAAATAAAATTGAGATTTTTTTAAATGTGTGTTGCCAAAACAATTCTGCTTTTTACTATGTTCTATTAAGAATAGAAAATATGACTTCTTTATTCATAATAATAAAAAAGATAATATAGTTAATAAAAGAAATAAAATGTGACCCTCAAATATAACTTTTATATTGCCTGAAAGTATCTGTTGATTGTATTTAGCTATGTAAAAGACAAAAAGGTTTATCAGAATGCATGGCAGTTTTTGTTTCTAAAAATCCTTCAGATTAAAATGTTTTAAAGTCTCAGTAGTCTGCAGTTTTGGCTTGATGCACTGATGAAGTTCAAGAGCTGTCCTTTCAAGCTGCATTGGATAGTCAGAACAATATCTTAATAGTGATTTTATGTAAAATTAGAAAAAAAGTTACATATATCCAGTTTACACAGAGAATCATGAATTTTCCAAAAGAGAAAAATAGGGGGAAAATAACGGAATATTAGATGAAGGCAAGATGAAAATAAAGAAAGAAATACATCAAACCCTATATCTGTGTCAGAAATATTGACCTTTAATTTCAAAAGGTTCAGATGGTCATAGTCCTAAAACTTGCCATACATCTGTCTCTTAGGGTACTTTCAATCTCTACATGCAACTACATCTTCATGGGATGTTTCATCATTTAGATATTACAACATGTTTCGATCTCAAAATGCAACACAGGCTGTTATTTCTGATTTCCGAAAGTGTGTTTCTTTACGCTAAGGAACATTTGTTTTAAAGATGCAAAGATGTGTTGCATTCTTTTACGTTGCATATTTATACCTCTGTAAAACTGTAATATTTTGCCAAATGTATTCCATTGGCCTAATAAAAAAAGCTGAATATCCAGTAGCTTGGCAAACAAGGATATGCAGGTATGTCACAAAAACAGGATAAATGTGTATAAAGAAGAAAACTTTGCACAAAATTAATGCAGTGGCACTAAAAGGAGAACACAAGGAAACAGCCAATTAGCTACACACAATCACTTTTAGTGTTCTAATTTTTTTGTTTTAGTTGGCACTAACCTGCTAGGATTAATCCTTCTAGGGAAAGAACTTTAGGCAATGAATGGCTTTATTTGGGTAATTATGTCAGATCATATTTTATAATTTTGGAAGATTAGAATATAAACTCAAGGTAAAAATTGAATACAAAAACATATGGACAAAAATTGTTTTCTGAATCAAATTTGGGTGAGGGGAGAGAAATTCTGGTTAGTATACAAAAAATAGACAGAAAAGAAAAAAAATTAAATGAAAGAATTAATGACCTAGAAATATTTGAGAACAGAAACAAGTAAGAATAAAAAGCAGTTATAAACTTAAAAAAAATGGTACAACATCTTAACTATAAAAAATATTAGTGATATTGACTTTGAAAAAGAGTAGGACCTTATCTACGAGAAAAAAAATGTCATTAATAAGAGATAGCTTGATTTTGCTTATGTACAATAGTTAAATGCTAAAATTTATAACATGACAGAATCACAGGAAATAGGTGGTTTTTTTTAAACCTTTGAGCTAAAATAATTGTATCAAGGAAAATTAAACATATTTGCATAGGGAAGTTAGTTTATTAAAATTCAATACACCTTGGTACAATTTGTCACTCCCAAATTGTACTTCAATCTGGTATGTCTTTTTTTCACAAGACAAATTAGTACACACTGGAGAATTACAAAATTACTCTTTTTACTGCAATTAGGTATTTTTTAATGGTGACACCAGCAATCAACGGCATATATTGTTTCCAAGGCAATTCTACACAATATTTTTTTTTTAATTCTGGTCCCAAAGGAAAAAAAAATCTATGCTCTATGAAAATCTATTTTCTTTATCTTCAATGACTCAAGTAAATAACTTTGAAGCTCTGAGGAGATAAAATTATTTCATTTAAGATTTTGGAAATGTAATATAAATGACAGCAAGGTCACTGCCCTAAAGAGCAATAGACTGGGACCAGGGACACGTGCCAATAAAAAAGAACTTGTTGCAGGAATATTTTTTTAAAACTTTATTTACTCATTTATTTGCCTTGGTGTTTGCCTGGAACTGGAACTACAGACAGTTGTTAGTTGCCATGTGGGTGCTGGGACTCGAACCTGGGTCCTCTGGAAGAGCAGACGGTGCTCTTAACCAGTGAGCCATCTCTCCAGCCCCACAGGAATATTTTTTTAAATGCTAGAAGTAAAGGTGTTCTAGAATTAATTAATTCATTCATTAATATATACTCTCATGGAGAAATAACTTCAGACACTTAAGAGATTAATAAGGAAACATTCCTTTAATAATTGTGTGTGTCCATCAATGGCTATTGGTCAAAGAAGAGCTAGCCTGAGGAGATTTTGCATTCTACATATACAGTTTGCCTTATGTCTTCTTGGTTAAGGTTCCAGGTTAAACTTTGAATAATTAATATTTGGAAAGAAGACTTCAAATTTAGGCATTTAATTAGATGATACATACAGACAGGAAAATATGTTTTAATGGAGACTTAATTACATTAGTGACCTTAAGCATGATAACTCTCAGGGTTTCTCAAGAATAGCATTGAGACAAATTAACATAGCCCTTTGTGGTACAAAGATTTGGGTTCTCAAGATGTTTAACAACCCTTGCACAATGGCAGCTACTTTTAACTTTAAAAAAAAAGTTTTACTACTTTTAAATCAATTATTATATTAAAGACATATACAGTTTTAGAAAATGAGCACTTTTAATTTTGAATACAAAAAGTCTTATGGATAGTTTCTGAAACCCAAGTCACAGGCATTTTCTGGCTCAGCCAAACACATTTCTTTTCTTAGTGTGGGGGCCAAAAGCAATATTCTGACCAGACAAGCTCTTAACACTGCAGTGTTTTCCATTTTTAAAAACTGTCACACGGCTCATCTACCGGAAATGTACTTTTTCAAGAAAACTGAATATTTAGGTCCACAAGGCCTAGATGTCCATTGTATCCCTGAAATGTCCTCCTGAGCAGCTTGTTAGATGCCTGTTCTTTTATGTGGGGGCAGGAATTGTGGCTAGTAGAAAAATAGGGAGATCTTCATTGTCATGAATTGGAGCTATATTTCTGGAAAATCATGATGAACTTTAAAATCATGGTTTCTTTTAGCATCCTAACCTGCAAACAGCCTTATAAGCATATACTGATATTTCAAGTGTGTTAATGGCAGCCCTCCCTTAGCTAAATTCTATTTTCACTGACTATTAATCATTAGGAAATTCTTTAAATCACTTACTCTATCTTTCACATTACAAGTTGTGGAGTGCTACCCAACAGAAAGATGCAATTCACAATGTCTACACAATTAAACGCAAATGAATATTTCACCTAAATATTAAATGTAAAGTGAAGACCTTCTATAAGATGGAAGAGAACCTACATCTTTCCAAATTTGATGAACTGCTTTTATGGATGTACAAAAATGTATGCAGATATAGATTACAAAAAATATTTTCACACGGAATTTACTACTCTAACTGCTGTGCACCAAGACAGCTCATGAAGCTGGAGCTTGGCCCAGAGAGTTTTCAGAAGCACATGGGATCTTACAAGACAAAAAAAATCTTGCTGCAGTGTACCTACCAACCCCACAGAGCATTGCCATATTAGCTTCAGATGCTCAACATCTGTTCCTCCCAAAATGAGATAACAGTTCATCAAGCAATATGTCCTGGTATCTAAGATGCTCCATGGTTTCCTCTCAGGTCCTTTTGCAGCACTCTGTAACCTTGTGTCAATAAGAGCTCTGCACCACTTCTGACCATCAGGTCAGACTGGAGATCCTGATTGACTTGAAAACCACCCTTAGGGTTACACTCTGCTTAAAGGCACACCACTATAATTCCTGGCCTGTCTTTACTCCAAACCTAGACTTTTTTTTAAATCCACAGCGATAACCATTTAAATGGCACTTGCCTTGGCTCTAATAGCTGACCCTACAATTTTGTGTACTTTATAGGCACCTTCCAACTTTTTCTCTGGACAGAATTGATAGGTTGCATAGCCTATGATTCAGTGTGGAATATAATGACTCTCTCATCCATGTGAGAAGGTGTCTAAATTAATTACAGTTAAGAGAAATTTTAGGATAAAAACAGATGTGTGTTTTGTGGCTTCAAGTTGAGCTCAGATGAACTGAAGTTATTTTTTTTTCTAATTGCCACAAGGATTTCAGATTTCCAGGAAAGAAAATCTGGGACTAGATTACAAACTAGATAATAGGGACTGGAGAGATGGCTCAGGAATTAAGAGCACTGACTGTTCTTCCAGAAGTCCTGAGTTCAATTCCCAGCACCCACATGGCAGGTCACAAACTAGATAATAGGCCTTTTTCTCAGAAAGCTGGATGATGGGGCTCCATTGCTTTAAGAATTTTCTGCTGAAGCTCATTTCAAACTCTGAACAACTTAAGAATAATAAAAAGTATAGTCTTGAAATGACTGAAATACTTATAAATGGAGCAATAAAAACTGCTTTTATGAGCTCTATTGTTAGCTAGTATATCTCACTTAGTTGGGAGCTGAGTAAAGGCACAGCAGAATAATTATGGTTTTCTGCTAGAAAAGAACTGATAGTAGAAATCATTGTATGTATTTAGAAACTCTATTTACTATAATGTTTTAGGGGATACTGTCTGGCTACTCTAACAATGTCTGTCTATCATTGAAAAAGTAATAATTTCAGTAATTTTTTATGCATAAGGCTCAGTGTCTCAGTCAATTATTAGTATATACAAGATTTGCAAAGAACTGAATTGAAAACAGAGCAAAGATATGACATCTATATCCACATGCAAGGGAAATCAGGAATAGGGAAAAGGTTTCTTCTTCAATACTGTATATATGTGTAGGCTGCCTCTAGAAGATCTTATCCAGATTAAAGTTGGATTAATAACCTCAAGGGATCCAGATGCATGAAAAGTTTTTCTATTTTAAAACTTTAGGTAAAATCTCTTGCTAGAATACCTGAAACTTTGTTTATTAGTTTATTCTAGAGGCAATTTAGTTTGACTACCAAGAATAACCATCACAACAGTCATGGCATGAGAAAAATATTGTCTTCTGCAAGAGGCACTGAAAATATGGGACTTATTTAAAAAAACAATGCTTTTTCTAAACAAAAGAAAAATGATATTATCACATAGGGGGTGCACATGTTCACAAAAAGTTCTCTCTCTAAGCATACACATTTAAGAAATCCAGTTCTAAATATAATCACAAAGTAAAAGCAGAGAAATTTAGAGCATCATTAAATCAAATTTTTAGGAACATATATAAACTATAAAAATAGTGACATGTCTCTGCTGTGTTCATCTTGTATCACAAGGTGCTAACTATAAATCCAGGAAATGATTCAGTAAACTTAGATTTCTTTGTAACCCATCGTACCTGTCAATTATAATTTTATCTAAATGATAGATGTATTAATGCCACAATTCTCCCAAAACAAAGTTTAGAAAACACAAATAGAAAAAAGTCAAAGAAAACTCACCTATCAGCACTGCACTTTGTGATCTTAACTGGGAGGGTTTGCTGAGCCCTGTTGAGTTAGAAACATCTATTTTGTGTGTGTGCAGAGTGGCTCAGAAGCCAGAACTCTTCCTATACCCCAAAGAAGAGTTTATTTTACTATCCCTGGCTGCTGTCTCTCCTAGGCCTGCAACACTACTATAGAGAATGCTATTCCTTATCTTTTTCTTTAAAAAAATCATTTTAAATTTTAGTTATGTAGGTATGTAATCTGAATGGATCTCTGCACAAAACTTAGAAATACCAGAAGGCAGATGGCTAGATGGGCGGATAAAGCATAGGATCATTTACCATAAGGGTTCCAGGTATATAACTTTGGATCTCCATTCCAAAAACCAATGTAATAAATTACTGAGCAATGCCTGTAGCACTTAATTTTACTTAAAATATATTTATGTGCATTTGATTTAAAAGATATCACAGCAATTTACCACTTCTTTCTGTACTCCATCTCTTCAAACTACTACCTCTTCAGCTTTCTTCTAACATACGTATGAATATATATGCTGAATTATATGAAATCAACATGCCAAGTGTATTTTTGTTGCTTTTGTGTATATGTTTGCTGCTCTGATAACATCATAGAAAGCAGAAAGATATTGAAAATTAGTGACACAGAAGGGAACACAGACTTGTATGTCCAAGATTACATACATCTGTGTGTTTGAGTAGTAGTACTTGCCAATGTTTATAAGTTAATATCTGTATTCTGTTCATTTTGAACAGTGAACAGAGAAATGTTTTAATTTCATTTCTATTAATTGCATAAAATTACCTGCCTTGATGAACCATTGGAAAGTATTTATTTGGTTACTGATTTTACAGTACATTCATATAACACATAATATTTCTATTCATGGTTCTGAAAGTTTCGTGAAAATGACAACATAAAATACTTTCAGATCTTAAATCTCATAGCCTTTAAAATTTTAACATTTAAAATTCCTACTGTTTCTTAAACATATATTCTGCAAGAAAAATTAAATAACAGCCCACTGGTTTCAGAAACAGAAGAACAGAAGCATCTCAAATAATCACATTGTTAAAAGCCAAAACAGAAAGCTATGTTTCCTTTCTTCTCATTTTAAAGAGGTTCCTACATTACATTGACGAAATTCTGTGGATGGTAATGATATTCTTGTTGCTCTTAGAATGCGTAGGCTCTATGTTTCAGGCTTTGCCATTCATAGCACACAGAGTTTTTCTACAACATCAGTTCTATATCAAACCAGGAGTTGTCTTTGGGGATCTTATGTTTTTTAGTATTTATCTCCCCTTCAAGAAGTATAAGAAATATTTAATTGTTGTAGTATCTTAGACATCAATGAGCTATGTTTGAGACCAAAATGCATCAAATCTTTAAGTTTGGACTACTTTCTTTCCTAGATGTATGCAGCAATTGCCTAAAGATTGCCAGGACAAAATTATGAACTTCATGTAGAGTAAGAAATAGTGCAAAAATCTTCTGATCTATGGTTTTAGTTCACTAAATAAAAATCTCACTCAATTATCTTCAGGAAATATCTTAAAACATTTTTACCAAAGAGGTGAAAAGAGAGAGATGTAGAGATGCAGAGAGCGGAGAGACACACTCAGAGAGATTGAGAGACTCCCATTAAAATAAAACATATTCAGTCACCAAACCTATAACATGGTTTTGTATATATTTAAGTATGGCACACCAACACCACAAGACCACACTTTCATACTCATTTTTTCAACTAAAAACTGTACCAAATCTATGATAAACATTTCTTTTTAGCCAGGTGTGGTCACATGAGGTAGAAACTGGTAGATCTGCAAATCTCAGGTTTAGCTTCCCTAACACACAGTGATTTCCAGGCCAGTCAGGATTAGAAACTCAAACAGTCTACTTAATGAACTAGAAGTCTGTGAAAGTTGTTTACCAGATAAAGTAATCATCTTACAACTATCCTTCTATTTTGGTATTATAAAGACAATTTGAACACTGCAGGCATATAATCCCATGCTTTTAATGAAAGTAAACTGAATAAGAGGTAACAAGAAATGTTACAAGCAATGTACATATAACAGCAATTGAAGATCTTGTTTCAAACATTCTGAAAGAAAAGAAAAAGACCAAACATTTTTTCTGACTTTTATAAACAAACCAGAACACATGTGCATACACAATTTAGCACATACATACAATCATAAGTAAATAAATAATAAGATTTGATTTGGATGATATAGTATACACCTATTATTTCAATACTTGTGTGGCAGAGGCAGACAGAATTCTAATACTTTGAGACCATCCTGATATATATTCTGAGTTTAGAGACAGCCATAAATACAGACAGTCCATGTCACAAAATAAAATTTTAATTCTGATTCATATTGACTAATCCTGAAATTTTATTTTAAAATACCCTGAAGTGTCTCAACAATAGCAAAGATACTTAGCTTGAGAACAATACTTCTTAGAACCATTTTAACTTTGAAAAATCTGTCCCTGTACAACATTCACAGAAAGAAATATAGTAAATTATGAGAACAGAGCATGGCAGATATTTTTAAATTCAAGCCAGAATGCTTTACAAAATAAGTATATTAAGACATTTCTGAATAGAGCACACACACACAAAAATTACACATGAGCTCACAATATTAACTATATTTTTTTCTCTGTAAGATGTTAAAAATCTTTAGATAGACTGAATATTTCAACATTGATTCAGAACATGTAAGTGATCCTAACACTAATTATAAAATGATGATAGAGGGTTTTATTGATTAAATGAATAAATCCATTAAAGAAATAAAGGAAATGCATGATTGAACAAAATAAATGTAACCTTTAAGGAAAGCCAAGAAAGAGAAAATAAACAGTTGAAGGAAGCAATTGAAGTTCAGCCTAAAAGTAAAAAGGAAAGTAATAAAAAATAATTGAGAGAATTCTTGAAATCTTAGGAATGCAGACAGGAATTACAGAGGCAAGTTTCATCAACAGAATAGAAGTAATATAATTAAAACATCAGACATTGAAGATAAGAAAGAGGAAATACATATATCAGTTAAGAGAAACATTAAGCACTCCAAAAATTCTGATATAAAAATCTCAAAAATTGTAAGATGTTAAAAAACATTATAAGAATAATAAATAGAAAAAAAGAAGAAATTCATTTCAATGGAACAAAGAAATTCTCACCAAAGTATAGAAGAAATAATGTACATAAACTAAAGGAGAAGCCTATTAAAAGAAAAGAATGCAGAATACCAAATTTTTCAAACAAAAAAATGCAGTCATTACCTAATAGTCAAAACAATAAAAAGCATATAGAAGACACAATATTAAACATTTCAAAAATCCACCAAGTAATACATAAAAGCTGATGTACTAAAATTTCAATTGATTTGTCAAAGAAGATACTAAAAGCCAGACATGTCTGTCCACATGTGTTGCTGACTCTAATAGATTAAATGGCATCCCAGATAAACTGCACCCAGCAAAAGTATCAATTACCACTGACTGAGAAAATAAAATACTTCATGATAAATCAGATTTAACAATATCTATTTACAGATCCAATCCCACAATAGGTGTACCATATAAAAAACTCTCTCTGTTCCTGTTTCACTCTGCCTCTGTGTGCATGTGGGTGTGTCTGACAATAAGGAAAATCAATACAACAAAGAAATCAACAATTATTAAATATGAAAATGTCAATCCATGTGCTGCATATAAGAAACACACCTCAACATAAAAAATAAACATCACCACTGCCAAAGGTCAGGAAAAAGATACTCCAAGCAAATGGATATAGAAGTATTACTGTGTAGCCCTGTTAATATTTTTCATATAATCTGCTATAATTTGAAGTTCCCTAAGCACCCTCAAAGGCAGACTAAATTTAGAATTGTACTTTATTCTAGGAACTTGGAAGAGCTTTCTTCAATGATGTTTTTGGCATATACATCAACACACAGAAATTAAAAGAATTCTCCTTAAAAAATTTTAAATATTTATATAATGTCCTATAGAACAATGTGATAAGTGAAAATATTTATATAATGACCTATAGAACAATGTGATAAGTGAAAAGAAGTCAAAATATGAGCAATAATTTGGAAAAAGTTTATCCTCATAACATTAAGAATATTTGTATGTACATCAATCATCACCAAGACAATTCTGAATCCAAAAATAATAAAACCCAGAATCAATCTAAATGGTTGTATAATATGGATCTAAATGACAGTTATACTTGAAAGCATTAAATGCTAAATTGGCAAAAAAAAAATCAGTTAATACTTAATGCATTCAGGATAAATAAGCAAGACCGTCTAACACATATATCCTTGGACACACAAAAAATTAACTTTAAAAACAAAATTACAAATATATTAAAATTATGGAGTTGCCTTTGACAAAAAAAGAAACTGCATAAGGCTAAAAGGTTGGTTCACCACATCTATATGTTTGAAGGACACAAATGTCATATATATGTCCTCTGTCATCAACATGAGCTTATGGAATCTGTGTGTGCGCAGACAGTAGAATATTAAACACATGTGATCACATGATAAGTAGGAACCTTTTGTCCTTATGTTCTTTTTATAACAGGATTTTTTTCTGGAACCATATACACATTACTTCTAGGCAACCTTTGCTCCAATAATTTACCCTCAACAAATCAAACAAACTCTCTTATATTAAGCTGCACTTCTGGACTTGATTTTTTTCTATGACTTTAAGTTGCAAAAAAACCTCGTTTCCCAGATTTCCCATGTTCTCTGCCCACTTCCCTGTAGCAGCACACACAGCACACCACACAAACTCTGCTCCCAGTTTCTCCTCAAAGGACAGGGTAAAGGCAGCAACAGGAAGAGCCCAGCACCACTTCTCACTGGAGGGTCTGATTGGGAAATAAATCCTGAGTAACAAAAGCACCTCTCATTGGTTTGCACTGTTCTTAGAGTCACAGAACAATGATCACTGACCTGGACTTCCACCAAAGACAAAGACCTTTTCGAGATAAGCAGTGATAGGCATTTCAGTACCACTTGTCCCTGGTTCCAGTACCAAACCTGCTGTTTTTCTGCACTCCAGAGGTATCTTTTATTCCTTCTCCAGCTAGCTTTTTTAACACATTTTTCTGTGTGGAGTACATTCAATTCTATAAAATTTGTTTAGATATATGACCTGTGTGTCCTGTGTTCACTTTCATGTTTTCTATGTTGACTTTCATTTTATATGTTTTTATTTTGAATGTTGTTTTGAAATTTCTTTTGGGCTTTTTTAAAATATTTTTGGTAAATGAGACTAGAATTTGTAAATATCTGAAAATGATTGAATGGGGCCTGCAGAAAGTCCAGTGTCTAGAGAACTGATGACGTCTTTTTCACTTGATTTGGAAGGTGGAATCTCAATTTTGGTTTTGACTGCTGACACCAGAAGGTCTGCTTTTCTCTGTTTATAGTCTTATATGTTCTGATTTTATTTGTCGTTTTTCTCACTCATGGGAGTAAAAGTATGGGACAGACTGATAGGACTCCTATCCCTCAATGCTCCCTAGCTTTCTTTCCCAGAAATACAGGCAGTGATGCAAGCCTTTAAAGAGCCTGAGAAGATGACTAGTTTATTGACTAGTGACTGAGTCTTTGAGTGAGTAATAAAAACCTTGAGGCCCAGAAATTACAGGTTTGAGACCTGGCAGCAGTGCTATGAGTTACAGGGTAGACTTTATAGTGAAAAAAGGCAGAAGCCAGTGGAGGGCTTTTTGAAATACAGACACTCCCTTAAACAGAGTGCAGTGAGACTCAGAGATAGTAGAGAACTGCTCTATAGACTCTTAGCTGCAAAGTGGCCGACAGAGGCCTATTCCAGGGAGACCAAGCCAAACATCAAGTCACTTCCAAATCTGCATCTCTGATAAACTTAATACAGTCACAGGTGGTGTTGGTTGGCTGGCTGTAGAGACACAAGGTTACTCACTCAGGCAGATGGTTACACCTCCCCATTAGTGTCTTAGCTGCCACTTAAACTGTCCTGAAACTGTATTTTAAAAAGCCTTTGTTCCCATAGAAAAAATTATGGATTGTGTTATTTAGATCCAATAGGTTATAGATATCTGTCATCATCTGCAGGGGTTGGTTACAAATTATTATTGATTAAAGTTTTTTTTTAAAAAGCCTACTTTTTAAAGTAGGTTCAGATGCTTTTCTACAGTGTTAATGGAAATATAGTATCAGAGCTTTCTCTTCCATTATCATATATGTAGGCTGTCATCAATATGTGCGACTCAGAATACAGATAAAGATCTAACTTGTCTGATTTTATATTTTGATACTTGAGACAAGGTTTATCTGTGTAGTTCTATAACTCATTCTGTAGGCTAGGCTGGTCTCATACTAAAAAAAAGTAACTGATTTTGCCTTTTGAGTGCTCGTATTAAATGTGTGAATTGCCCACAAGCAGTTGAAGATGGATCTCATCATTTCAAATAATCCAGATTAAATATAGTTCTTAAATTTAAAAATATTTAAAACAAATCCTTAACAGATGCACCCAATTTTTTTGGGTTTTAGTAAATTTAAGAGACATTCATAATACCAAGAATAACAATCACAGCATCAAAGACAGAAGAAAAACTACTTTATCTTCATTTTTGTGTATTCTTTCTTTTTTAACCATTTCAAATCTCTTTTCCTTGAACCAGTTTTGGGTTTTGACACAGCAAAGAATATGAGTGTTTTGAATACCAGAACTGGTCTCTTTTATTATATTTTATTTATCTTTAAGGTTCTACAAATTTTATTCTCAAACAAAATTTTGAAAAATACTTCACTTACTTTCAATTCTCATTATCTATTTCCCTTCTAAAACTGCCCTAAACTATGCCAATGCATTCTCCACTCCACAAAAACATTACCCAAGAGTGCTCACTAAAAGCAATGATGTGTGGGGAATATTTGGACTTACTGAATCTGATCCTGAAGGCAGAAAATAAGTGACTTTATATTTTATTAGAAATTATTTTAAATTCTGGATTGAAGAGCATAGGTTGTGCCGAACATTTGTCCCTATGAATACAATAAATAAATCTTTTTTTCAGGTGAAAAATATATGATTAAATTTCAATAAGATTAAAATTTATATAACACACTGATATGTTGTTTAGAGAATATTCAATGTCAATATATCTAGTAAAAGTCTAACCAAAATTTTTTGTCTGTTTTTTTTTAAACACTTTTATTTATTTATTTATTTGACTTGGTGTTTGCCTGGAACTGGAACTACAGACAGCCGTTAGCTGCCATGTGGGTGCTGGGAATTGAACCCGGGTCCTCTGGAAGAGCAGACGGTGCTCTTAACCGCTGAGCCATCTCTCCAGCCTCCTTGTCTGTTTCTTTTACAAGTAATGTTTCTTATGGATATAGAAGTACAGAGAAAAAGAAAAGGATATATTTTGTAGTATGGTATCAATGCATATGCCATCATAAATATATGTAATATATTCCCTAACATATTTTTATAGGTCATTTTAGTGTATGGTATTTGGAGAATGTTAAAGGTCAAGTATGGTTACAGAATGCTTGTATGCTGGAGTACAGAGAATTATAAAAAGTGGGTATGAGATTACTTAAAATTAGAGTTAGAGATATTTGCAAGCTATAATGCTGAGAATAGAACCAGAGTCATCAAGAAGATGAGGCCAAGATCCTAACCAGTGAACCATTTCTCCAGACACATGCAATATTTACTTAACATGAATATGTATTACATTACTCGGATAGTCTAAAATGTAGTGAGATGAAAGCACAGTGGTGAATTTACTTTTATTCTGGGTGTAAGCTTTCAGATTGTCAATGGGATCATATATATATATAAACATCTGAAGTGAACTTCTCCAAAAGGCCTGGATTACAAAGCATTACCTGCTGTTCCTCTAAACAAATTCCTGGTTTTGCACAAAGAGCTGTTTTGTTTGTTAATAAAGCAGGCCCTTGGGAAAAATCTTTCTAAATTCATGGCCCCAGTGTATAATTAGCTCTCCCAAGAAGATTGCTCCTCCATGCCTGAGGTGCTAAATGAAATTTTTTGCTTTATGAGACCCATCCTGATAAAGTTAAAATGCAAACTGCTGAACCACTAAATCATATTGGAAAGTGAGGCCTATGCACATTCGGGAACTTGCTTTCCCTTGGAACTGTTGTAGCATGAATTTAGGTTGTATAAATGTAACTCAAATATTGGAGGAAGACTGAACTATCAGAGAGAGGAAGCACCACAGTCAGTTCTCTTCCAGCCTCACTACTGGTTACTTCTGCCTGTTACTTTTGTCCCTAGTTTCTGTCACTGCTGGGTTTCTAGGAGCTCTCATATACTTCATCTCACCCAGGTTAGGATTAAAAGCTTGTAGCTTTGAACTCAAAGAAATAAAAGAATTTCTGTCTCTGGAGATTAAGGGTGATGGTCACCACGTCCAGCATTCCCTGTCCTGGGATTAAAGGTGTGTGTGATTGACTCTCAGCTGTTTATCCTTGTACTCAAGGGTCAAGGACTTCTTTGAATTAAAGTTGTGATTTTAAAAAATAAAAATTACAGAGTCCAAAGTATCAACATTTTTAAAAATAGCAAAATACAGTAACAACTTCTAATCATAGGAAACATATAGTATAGTATATAAACTACACATGAAAACCACAAATTGCTCTAAAGGCAACAGAATAGAGGTTTTGATTGTAGCTCACATAGTTAGTCGTGTGTTTTAACTTTATGTTACTAAAAACATGTTTAACAGCTGTGATGGCGATAGACCCTAGACTCAGGGTATTATCCTCGGGAGGGGGGCCCAAGAACCCAGACTCCAGTCCAGTTGATGCCAATAGCAAGAGGATTTATTTTGTCTGTACAGGCGGGCTACCTCTTTGCCTCAGGAGTAAGGGAGTAGCCCTGATTAACAATCGCATATCCCTTTTAAAGGCTAAAAACCACAAAATTAGCATAGCAACTAGGGCAATACATGATTGTTCACTTTAAAGGTCATGCTATAATCATATCAGACAAAACAAACAATAGCAATAATGCCCAACACAGAAAAGATCAAACAGATTTTCTATGATGGAGACATAAGCACAAAAACTATAGCAAAAGCTCAGCAATTCAGAGAACTGGTTACTTTTTCTAAGGGACCTAGATTTGATTTCCAGCATTCATGTTCATCCTAAAATCCATCTATAACTCCTGTTGCAGGAAAACTGACTTCTAATTCTGGCCTTATAGGTAACAGAAGTACTGGTGGTAAAAAGGTATATGTAGGTAAAGTATAAACATATATAAACAAGCAAAAGACTTCTAATAAATTTTCTAAAAAAAATAGTGAGACATTAATTAGCTACATAATGTTTTGGTTCATAAACATGTAAAGAAGTAGCAGAATAAAAACAAGCACCAAAACTGCATACATAGAATTACTAGGCTGATTATGGCCATGTTTAATCTCTTGCTCACCTCATTCATAACCTAGGGCTCCAACATTTACAGAAATAAGCAAAGTATTGAATGCCATTATAAAAAGTACTACCTGTTCTCAATAGACCTAGAAGAACATACTCTGGGACTACAGGAAAATTTTATCTGTTAATTTGTATTTGTCTGAGTCTATTGGCACATTGTTACCATTCTTCAAAATTAATAATAACTTCAGTGAAAAAATTTATTTATACTTTTACATGACAGAAAATGTATTTTGAATTTAATTAATCTAAACTCAAGAATTCTAACTTTCAACAGATCCCAATGGTTGTCTGCTAAGAAACAAAAGTTATATCTTTTAGCAAAGTTAACATTTGCTGCAATACATAAACATAAATTTGGATGTATATTGTAGAAGAAAAAACTGAAAGGTTAATCATAATTAATTATATATTAATTATATTTCCCAAGCACACAGCAATAATCCAAGGTCTTAAAGTTACTAGGACAACAGCAAGTGTGAGATCAGGCTTGCCTACATAGAAAATTTTCAGAAAACCTCAGCAAAATTGGTTTAAATATATTAATTAACTCACTGATTAAGTTTGAAAACAAGGTAAATGTAATTTAGCTAAAACATTTATTAAGCTTTATAACAAAAGACACACTTTCTTCCACATTGTCTCAATACTATGCAAAAGAAAATATTGAGTCTTTATTCAAGGATAGAATGCATGAAACAAAAATACTTAGATTTTAGAACTTTCAAAACTGGCATCCTGCTTTCCCTGGGTACACCAAAAAAACAGGATGAATTTGAAATGAGTGTATTTCTACACATAGCTCCTTGGCTAAATTTTGTGAACAGATTCAGAGTACAGAAAAACAGTACTCAGAGGCATTTGTTTGTTGCAGAAAGTTTCAAAGACAGTATGGGGCCTGGAAGAAGAGATTCTAGCTTCAGGTTCTGACCAAGATCTGGGAAGGACCAACCATACTAGATTCCATATGATACCATCTGCTCAATACCAATTATGAACACTAGCCCCTCACGCACCATGACCTGATTTCCCAGATCAGCCATGTGCTCTGCTCAGCTTCCTGCAGCAGCAAAATCAGCAAACCACACAAAATTGCTAGTGCAAGATCCTATTCATAGCCAAACCTAAAACAGGCAACAGGAAGGAAGCTGCATTAATTCTAGGTCACCTAAAGAGCCTGATTGGGCCATGATGCCTGAACACTTTCCCTTCTGTTACAGTACATCTAAAGACAGCTCCGTGGCTCCTGACCTTGGATTTTATGACAGACACACACCTTTTTACAGGGAAGCAGAGATATGCATATCAATAGCACTAGGCCTTGACTCCATGAGCTGATCAGGCTACTTATTTACATTCCAAATACACTTTCACTTCTTTGTCCTGGATACAAATTGGGGAGCTCATTTCTACAGCCCTCTCTCTATACTATGCAAGATGAAGTTCCTGTCACAGAGGTAAAAGAGAGCCCAGAATAAATATAGAGAGATATAAAGACACCAAAGAATTGCCTTTGTGATATTCATTTTGCACTACAAGTGATAGATCCCAGAGTCAGTGTACCCCAGAATCAGGGTACTATCCTCGGGAAGGGAGGCCCCAGAAACCCAGACTCCAGGCCGTTGATGTAAAATAACATGAGGTTTATTACATCTGCAGACGGGCTACCTCCCTGCCTTGGGAAGCAAGGGAGAAGCAAGGGAGGGGCAATCTCATATCTCTTTTAAAGGCTAAGACCATAAAATCACCATAGCAACAGGGGCAACACATGATTGGTCACTTTAAAGGTCATACTTCAAAGTCATAATGCTGCTCACAGTGGTCATGGGGTTGCCTTAAGACCAGCTGGTCAGGAGGCTTTTACAACAAGGTGTTGGTCACCACTATTCTGCTTGGAACTTCTGGTATTTTAATTGCAGGTTCAACCAGACCATTATGTCCTATCTGAGTTGATTACAGCTATCTGGGCTGGGTCACTCTGTTTCCTGGGACAGACTTCAGTTACTTGTTCTCATGGGGGGTGCTCTGCTGAATACCTAAACTGAATGCCTGGGTCAAGCCCTAGAACCCAGGGTCCTTCAGTGTTACATATTTTTTTCTTTTAACTCTATTTTATATTACTGTTTTTTAGAAATATAATCTTTTATAGGCAGTGAGCACATATGCCTACCTAATAAAAACAAATTTGGGGTTTTATCCATAATACTTTGGTGTGTGTTTTACATTTTGGGGAACTCTTGGAGTTGTGAATGATGGAGATGTTCATTTGTCTTAATATTGTACAAATCTAATGTATAGAAATAATACCAAAATATTCTCTTTACTGACACAAGAAAGTAATAGTATTTTTTTCTGAAACAAAACAAATTTTACATTTCAAAACAAATTCAAAATAAACTAAATTTTTCCTGAAAAATTATACAAAAACTTATTAAAAGGTTTTTGTAAACTAACACCAGGCTGTTTTAATACACTTTTCCTGAAATTATTATTTTTTTCTACATGTACCCTAAAAACTCAAGATTCAAACTTTTACTGTTACTTTAAGCCCTGAGTTTCAATGTCATTTTTTGTCTGGATAAAAAATAATGTGCAAGAATGAGCTTATAATTACTGGCTGGATTTTGCATTTTGTGAACTTACTAGGCTGAGGAAAAACTATTTTGTTATCTTTTGGGTTGAGAATGGGTCTAGATCTGAACACATAGCTTGAAATTGTAGAGAGTCTAACTGGGGTAGAAGCAACAGTAATGTAAAGGGAAAGAAAGAAGGTGTACTGTGTATGAATGAGAATGGTGGGCCATGTGCTGAATAAGAGATGATGCTGAACAGCCAAAAAGAAAAACACAAGATTGACTAGAAAATTTCTATAGAAAAAGCTGCAAACAGGATGAGAATAAATGTATGTGGGAATTCACCAGCATAGGGATGTGAAGGAACCATGTTGAGAGCAGGTTGTAATGAGTGTGTGTGTGTTTGTTTTATGTGTATGTGTGTGTGTATGTGCTGAATAGTGGATGAAGAGAAAAGCATTAAAGATGATGTAAGAAACTTGAAAGAAAGAAGACAGCAAAAAGCTGTGTGGAAATGTGTAAAACAGTGTAAAATCTACATGATGAGAAATCTATATAAATGAGATGAATAGCTTTGTCTTCTGGGAAAATATAATTTATGGAGGCAAGGAAGAAGAAGCTACATAAAAAAGATGTATGAAGGTAAAGTTTGTAAAAGAAATATTTGTAGATATGTGAATATGTATATATTTATGTATGGCTGTATGTGTGCAAAAAGATATGAAGCTATGTATAGAATATAGCAGTGTAAAGATGTAGAGACAAAAAATTCAGAAACCATTTTAAGAAAAAAGTTTATCATCAGAAAGTATGTTTCCTTATTGTACTAGTCATTTAGATATAATCTTATACTTAATTACCCTCTGATAAAATGTTTCTTATCCCTCACTAATCTGAGGCACTTCCTTTTATTACCCTGGAAAGCAGTTTTGGAAATTGGCCTTCCATAGTCCAAAATAGAAGATAGGGTCTTCAGAACTAGGGTAGCACAAGGGAGGGTCTCCAGAATCCAATTGTCACTCAGAGCATCAATACCATGCATCAGGAGGATCTATCTTCTTGCACAGGGGGTCATGTCCTTCTAATGACATTCTCCATCACAAAAGGAAAGAATAGGCCTTGTGAGAGAAATAGGTATAAGAGAAAATGCAAAACAATACAACTCTGAGGGGTGCAGGGTCACTGTGGGGACATGGTTTGGCTTTTGTTGGCCTTTTGCTGGGCCAGGATAGAGAGCAAAGGCCCATAAACCATTAAGTGGAACTGGAGAGTCTTTTGGGTGCTGGCTATGAGTGAATTTCATGATGGTTCTACTCATGGTAAAGGCAGAAGTTGTTAGAGAAGAAAAAACCATGAAAGAGATCAACAGAGCCTCTCATGAGGATTGACCATACAGAAAACCAGAGCCTTCAGTACTAGCTTTTCTGTTCCTGAGTTTGGAAACCTCTTCCTCCTTGATGTTTTTTGACTTTTAAAAATCTGGTAGTTTTATTTGAGTGAGAGGCATGAGTTGTTGAAGTACAGAACACACTACAGCTATGATGGCTAATGCAAAGGGTTGCCTGGTTGGCAAACAGTTTCTGAGATCTGGCTTAAACACTTAGGTTAGTGTGCATATTATTCTAGACTACAGGATCAACAGTGTTAAACTGAACCTGGATCAGTTTTCTACATCTCAACTGCATTTTCCACACTTTTTCTTGATGCAGGCTCTAGGCAAATTCCCATTTGGCATTTTAGATCCTCTACTTATTCTCCTAGAACCTTAGTTAAATCTCAATTGAAAAATAAACAAATCCATGTCAACATGTTAGTTCCATTATGACAGATGCAGCCAGAATTTTTTGACCCCTTTAAGCATAAGGTCCAAACAAATATCTCTCACTGTGGTTGTGAAACCACCTGAAAAATAATTATTCAGAGGCTCATTTTAATGACAAACTGTTTGGCTTAGAGCACAGACTCATCAGCAACTAGCTCTGACAAATTAACCTCGTCAGTTTTTATTCATCCATGTATTACCAAAGGGCTTGGTGTCTTTATCTGTGTTCCATCATATCTTGCCTTCTTGGTGGCAGCCTGCAGCATTTTCTGACTACATTATTTGCCTTTTTCTCTGCTTGGATTTTCCACCTGACTTTAAGTTGTCTTTCCATAGGCCAAAAACACTTCTTCATTAGCAAATAAAGTATATTCACAGTGCACAGAAAGACATACCAGATTAGACATTATCTTCTAGGCATACAATTTTTTTTCAGTCTTCATTTAAAGAGTAAGAAGACAAGAAAAGGATATCATCAGCCCAACAATCTTTACCAGAAATTTCTGGCTAGTTTTATATCAACTTGTCACAGGCTAGAGTCATCACAGAGAGAAAAAAACCTCATTTTTGGAAATGCTTCTATGAGTTTTGACTGTAAGGTATTCCCTTAATTAGTTATAAATGGAGAAGTACCCAGCCATCTGTAGTTAGTTTTATTCCTGAGTTGAGGGTTTTAGGTTCTATAAGAAAGCAAGTAGAGGAAAACTTAGTAAGCAAAACTCTTCCATGTCCCCTGCATTATTTTTTTGCTTCCAGGGTTCTGCACTGTGACAGTTCCTTTCCTGACTTCCTTTGATGATAAACAGTGATATAGAAATGTAAGCCACATAAAGACTATCTTCCACATTTTGCTTTCTGGTCATAATGTTGTTGTATTGCAGCAATAATAACCATGACAAAAACACAGATTAAAATTCAAAACAGAGACTGACTTCAGCAGGGAAGAGTGGAATCAATATTTTATTCTTTTTAGGTATGATTTTTGGTGGAAAGAATGTGGGTGTCTGTAGCAGAATGCTTGTTTTACATAGGGAAATTCTAGTGACCTCAGAGTATCCTAATGACCACAGAAGATCTGAACACTTTTGGGGTGTGGCCAGGTGAGACAGAGCCACAGAACACAGACCAGATATCCAGTTTTGTTCCTGATCTCTCTGAGAGAAAGCTGAATATTCCTGTGTAGAGTTCCATGTCTCCTAAAACAGCTCTTTGTATTTGCAAATCCTTTCTCTCCTCCTAATAAATATTAACGGTCATATCGTATATCACATCTGAACACTTCTGATGGTAATTGGCACCCAATATGGGGCTCAAACCCATAACCCTGACATTAACAGTCTCATTCTTTGAAATGTAGATCATTCAGGACAGTTGTAAGATATCTTCATGTCATATCTTTAATAAGATCTCCAGATGAACTTACTCAGTACTCTGAAAATGGTTATAGATGTTCATAGCTAAACAAACTGTAACCTAAAAACCTAAGAAGACAAAGATCCTAGTCTAACCCTAATTCTATAATTATCCCCCAAACACACCCCTAACTTTAAGTATTACATTACTTAGGAAACCTAAATCTAACCCTAACTCACAACCATTGTAATCCTAAAGGTCGCTGTAAATCAAGCCTTAATTCTTAGCTTCACCCCAAATTCAAATCCTAACTGTAGTGCTAACCCTGACCCTAATCCCAAGCCCTTAACATGACCATAACCCTAAAACCATATTACACCATACATAGTGTTACCAATTATTCCTAAACATAATACTAACTCCTAAATCTAGTGCTCAGCCTATCTCATATCAGACACATAATGAAAATCTGGAAGCCTAGCCCTAAATCTAATTGTGACCCAAAACCACAATCCTAAACCTAACTCTTTCTATAAACCTTACTCAGATCTTAAATCTAACTATAACTCTAAGCCTAACCTGAAGCCATGGGAACCCTAAGCCTAACAGTCTCCATAACTCTAAACCAAACTTAACCCAAATCAAAATCTTCCCCAAAACAAACCCTAATTATAATTCAAACTCAAGCCCCTAACAATAACATACCAAGAACAACCTCACCTTGAGTCTAATTTTGAACATTAACCCATAACCTTTATTCTAACCTATAATGTTTAACTCTAAACTAACCCTAATTCTAACAGAAACCTCTAACCTTCTAGCTCTTCTTCTAATAATCAAACTCTAACCATAAACATGATCCTAAACCTTATTATCACCCTCTAACTCTCTATTTCTCTCATCTTAATTCTGAGATATACATCTAACTCTCTGATCCTGACCTTAACCCTTGACCCAACACTAAAAAAGCACTAAATTTTTCTACATAAAAACCAATTACCTTGCTCTGATTCAGATCTTTATGATATATACCCTTCTGAAGATTGAGGGCAGAAATAGATACCAGGAGTTAATTGTGTCCTTTGATATACAACCAACCTCAACATTCAGGTGGATTTGGAGTTTTAGCATCAATTATATCCTTATGAAGTATAAAATTGTTCTCTTTACTTATTTCATATTAAAGTTATTCTGAAAACATGTGTTTTGGAAATTTTACAAGACTTTATTTCAGCCGAATGATACACACTAGTAGTTGTAAATATATCATATTAACTTTAAACAACTTAAGCCAGCTTTGCTTCTAAGAAATTTTGACTGCATGGGGCGTTGTAGAGAAGAAAGAATAACCTGATGTGGTGGCCGGGGGAAGGGACCTTGAATAAGGATATACAAGGATAGAAAGTGAGACTTCTTTGTTCATAATAATAAAAAAGAAATTTTGACTGCAATATAGTAGCTCCTTAGATGTTATCTGTGAAACATATTGTATATACTTTTATTTATCAAACCTAATATATTATTATAAATTAGATGGAATAGATTAGGGAGAAATTCATCTTCATATTAATACACAAGTAAGGACACCAATTAGAGAGGAATACTTTCATGAAGAAAAAAAATTACTTTATAGGCAATAAGAAATTTATTACACCCAATTTAAACATGTGAGATAACAGGGAATGCAAAGATACATCAGTCCTCAAATATATTATAGGTCTGTGGTATTGGGGGCCTCACTCACATTATTTTCCAGCAGAAAGTCACCTCTTGGTGGGCCAACAATATGAATCTAAATTATTATCTGTTGCCACCTCTTCACTTCAACTGTATACCTGCATTGGTATTGGCAAAATGTTTAGTGTTCAAAATAAATGAAATAAAAATGTTTGCTAGTATAAATATTTTTATATGCCAAGTAGATTTATTTTCTAAACTGTTTTGTGTTTCTCTATCTTTGTGTTAAATTTTCTTCACCATCTCGAAAAGAAAACAATAGTTCTGATGTAATATATATTTTAATCTCATTTGAGCACTAGTGAGATGGTTTAATAAACAATGTCAGTGGTTTGCAAGTATAGAAACTTGACCTTGAACAATATATAGAGTACCAAAAATAGAAATTGTGAATTATCTTCTTGTTTCTCCATATTTATCCTGGCTTATAAACATGCAAACACATTAAACAACCCACAAATATTGGTTACAAAACAAATTGTTAGTGCCATCATGTCATTTAGATTGTTTGTATAATTATCTTAGAAGGCAGTACTTCAAGATGAAATGCCAAATGATACAGGGAGAAGCATGGAGCATTAAGTCCTAGTATATGTATTTATATATGCACATATTGTTTATTATTCTACTTTATAACATCGCTAAAAGAAAAGCAAACTGTTGCTTTGAATCCACACAAAGTATGTAATAATTCTTATATTCTCAAGCATGTTAACATTTTTAAATTGTGTTGACAAAAGCAAAAATTGGGAGTCTATCATCTATACTTGCACTTGAACTTAGGAGACAGATACAGAAAGATCATATTTTCAAAAGTATCCCTGAATTATTACTGACATTCAAGCCAAGCTGCATAACAACAAAATATCATGAGATTGTGAAAATATGAAAAAACTGGGAATAACCTAACACTCACAGACAACCTTACTTGAAAATGATACTTACATGCAACCTGATATTTCAATAAACAATGGAGCACATAGATAATAGAGTTACCAAAGTTTAATTTTTGATAGCTTTATGTAATAGCTGTTACAAAAAGATTCAATGTTCTAACATTGTCAGGAAACAGCATGCACATTCATATACCTACCCAAACATACTAATATCACATAATTACAGCTAAAACAACTTTAAATAAATATCTCACTGATAATTATTTTCTCTTGTAGGCATTTATTTTTCAATAGCAAATTTTGAGCCATGAACTTGCTTATTAGAGGTTTTCTCCAGCACCTATTCTTGTAAAAGAAAACAAGCCTACACTTTTAATGTCAGAGAAATCAATCTTAAAGCTTAGTGCTATTATTTGTAAACATTTAGTAAATGGTGCCCTGATTGAAAAAAAAAATATGTCACTGGGAGTAGGCTTTAAAAATTTACACCTACAAACTATTTTCAGTTCTCACTATCGGCTTCATGATGCAGATTAAATGTGAGAGATCTGAGATTCCTGCTTTAGCTCCCAATTCTGACACTTGTTGCCATACAACTTTTAAAGAGATCCTGTATTCACTCAATTCTGCTAAAATTTTCCAGCAGAGCTGCACATTGCTTCTGTACTCTACTCTCCGAAGGGAGTTCCCCAGCACAGCTGTATTGCTTCACTCCACTAGAATTTCCCAGAAGAGATGTTAATTTCTACTCAACTTCAAGTCAATTTATTATATTTCTGCTTCATTCCAGTAAGGAGAAAACTGCTTCAGAAATGTAGCACTCTGCATTGGCATGTAGTTCTTGCTGCTCCATACCTTTAAGGTAGTTCGCCAGTAGAGCTTTCCATTGCTTTTCTGCTTTAATCCACTGAGTTTCTAATCCACACTGGCAAAAGTTCTTTATCCAAACTTCATTAAAGAGATTTGTTTTGCAAGAACAATCCAGGAGAGTGGCTAACTCTACTTGGATAGCAAGGGCAGCTGCCAAGTGACCAGGCACAGTGCTTATATAGGGCTTCAGAGAGGCATAATTTATCCACTAAGAAGATTAGCAGGTTCAAAGTTGCTCATATTTCAATTCCAGAACTTGAAAATATTCAGAGATAGGTTGGAATTAATGCTCAGGGGTTGGTTGCTTTGGAGCTCAGGAATTGATTGGCTATGGGCTCAACTGGTCCAGTGAACAATGGGTTTATGTGACTGATCTTTGTACTTTACACATAGGGCTTTATAAGTTTATTTTTTAATTAGTATGCTACTGCAAACAATGTAAAAAGTGACATTCTAATTTGGGAACAGACTGTCAACACATCACATTTTTCAAAAAGCTAAGTATGCTTATATCACAGATTAAAACTCTGTTGGCTGAAAGTGTTACCACATACTTTGTACCAATAATTTCTCAGTATCTTACTAGGTAGCCATGGACTAATATAATATGCAAAGGGTCTATTGGACTAATTGCAAATAAAATCTTTAAAAATGACATAATATGACAAATTTAACCATACTGAATATACATACATACATACATACATACATACATACATACATACATAGAGTGTCCTGGAAGTATATTTTTTCCTATAATTTTGAACATTGCTGATACATTCAAAATACTTACAAAATTGATTATATTCATAGTATTTTAACATGTTTTTAGGTATTTGAGTTTAAATTTGATGTGCAATGATTTCAACCCACTGATTTTGTTTACAAGATTGCTTTCCACTATGTGTTCTTCTAAAACTTTGAAGACTTCATGATTACAAACTATTTACCACATTGATTGAATTCACAGAAATATTCTACAAAATGTGTCCTTTTATGCATTAGAAGGTGACTGGGATAAACAAAGGCTTGTCACATTGGTGATATTTGGTGGATATATATTGAGTGTGTGCACTTTTCTATCTTTGAAGAGAAATGTGCTGTGAAACAGCTTTTCCAAACTGATTACATTCATATAGTTTCTCACCTGGATGGGTTTTCTTATGTCTGTGAAAAGCACTATGATGTGCAAATGCTTTACCACATTGATTACATTCATAGGGTTTTTCTCCAGTATGTGTTCTTTTATGTATTTGAAGACGCTTTTGATATGAAAAGGCTTTACCACACTGATTGCATTCATAAGGTTTCTCTCCAGTGTATATCTTCTATGTATTTGAAGATCATTGTGCTGTGTGAAAGCTTTACCACACTGATTACATTCATAGGGTTTCTCTCCAGTATGTGTTATTTTATGACGTTTAAGACTTTTTTGATATGAAAAGGCTTTACCAACTGATTTCATATGTTCTTTTATGTGTTTCAAGAGAGTTGTGTTGTGCAAAGGCTTTACCACACAGATTACATGCGTAGGGTTTCTCTCTAGTGTATGTTTTTTTATGGATTTGAAAATGGCTATGAGGTGTAAAAGTTTTACCAAACTGACTATATTTATAGGGTTTCTCTCCAGTACATGCTCTTTCATGGGTTTGAAGATTATGTTGTGCAAAGGTTGTTTCACATTTATCATATTCATAGGGTTTCACTCCAGTATGCATTTCTTTATGCATTTGAAAATATTTCTGCGGGGCTGGAGAGATGGCTCAGTGGTTAAGAGCACCGTCTGCTCTTCCAGAGGACCCGGGTTCAATTCCCAGCACCCACATGGCAGCTAACAACTGTCTGTAGTTCCAGTTCCAGGCAAACACCAAGGCAAATAAATAAAATAAATAAATAAAGTTTTTTTTTTAAAAAAAAAGAAAATATTTCTGCTGTGCAAAACATTTACCACACTCAAAGCATTCATGTATCTTCCCTACAAGATGTGTTTGCTCATTATTTTGAAGATCACTGTGACATGAACAAGTTTTACCACATTGCTCACATTCATAAAATTTTTCTCCACTGTGTGTTCTTTTATGCATTTGAAGAATACTGTGACAAAAAGAGATTTAACACATTGATTAGGTTTTGTCCATAATGTTTCTCTGCACACATTTCAATCAAGCTAGAATATGCAGAGGTTTTAATAGATTTAGTATATATACAAGGTTATTAACTTGCTATACTCCCTTTGTAATTATAAATGTAATTTCATTTCTTTTGTAGTTTAATCTATTAATAAGAAAACTGAAGTTCAGTTAATTGCATACTTCAATTAAATTCAACAAGTATACTCAGTATAGGGACTGCCACATATTTTCTAACTGCTCTGAGAGAGATATGCTATTTTTAATACTCTTATGAATGTATCATGTAAGAAATATACCTAGTAAAGAAGTATTAAGAAATAAAAAAACGTACATGAAATTCACAGTTTAATTTTCTGTTAGCATATGCTTATATTATACTGATTAAGCATTCTTCATAACAACTACTCCTTGAATCTTGAGTCTAACTGCCCAATATCACTAAACTCCAGAGTCACAACTAGTATATAACTAATGCTAACTTTACTATGGACTATTGGTTTATTAGAAGCATTTGGACATGTACATATCACCATCTGAAAGTTTACATTATTGTAATATGAGTAGTATAAAATGAATGCACTGATACTTCTACAGCATAACTCTCATGAAGCTGTGTTTAAATGGTAATATCTGTTACACCAGAATTTCATGCCTGTTTTAAAACAAATGTTTTTAAAGACAATTCACCTACCTGAAATTAAGGTGCATGTTGTTTTGAAATTTAATAATTATTGTTTCACTTTTAGCTGTCTTATTGACACAGCGGCCTGTCTAAAACTTTCAGAACATATAACAATTTTTCAGAGGCACATTTGTACCAACTTGCACATAAAAATTACCTTATATATCTTCTAGAATTTTGACAATGTTCATCAATATTATGTTCTTCCAAATTGCATCCTAAAATATAGTACCAGAAAATATCTGTTATATTCTTAAAAATTATTTAAAATTTTGATTAATTTAGTGAACCTAAAGCCCATACCTGATTTTTCCTCATTCATCTGTTTCTCAACAAACTATGAAAAGCATCAGTTACCAAGAAACATTTTCTTCTTATTTTAAAACATAAAGAACATTTAATCCTACCTATCGCAGTGAGGTTTTCATAAGTCTCCAACATCACATATTTGTAGAGATTCTTCTGTGAAGGCTTTAGCAAGCCCCATTCTTCCAAGGTGAAGTTGATGTGCACATCATTATATGTCACTGCATTCTAAAATACACAGGCATGTTTGCAAGAGAAAGCATGATGCTGAAAATACTGTAAAAGTATACTTCTATGACAGAATAGTCATAATTCTTGTGTTTTTCACACACACACATTATAATGTAATCACCACATAAAGAATATGGTATGGTAGTTTCAAGTCTGTCATTTATGTATAGATATATTAGGGTATCATCTTGTAAAAACAATAATATTAAGGAAAAGAAGCATCATCACTACAGAAAACCTATGAGAGAAATTCTATAAGCAATTACAAACAGAAAAAAATAAAAATAAATGGACAACCTGAATGTTTTTGTCCATGCCTCCAAACCCATTACTCAGAAAGCATCACTCAGACTATACATGCATCTGCCTCTGAGGCAAATACAAGCATAGTTTATTCAATCACATCTTGGATAGACAGAATTGCATATTAAAACCCCATTGCCTATTATGAAAAACTCATTCAATCAAACACAGATAATAGAAGTAAGAGTCTTATACAGAAGTTCTTACAAAGAATTATACATTGACACCAGCTCTGTATTTCTGTTCCAGAAACCTAAATTGCCCCAAATTTAACTGTACCATCAAGAAGATTTTACTATCAGTTACTGTTTGTTTAATAAATTACAAATGGACAGATGAAAATATTGTCAATATAAATAATCAACATTTTTTACCTTGTACTTGTTTAACTCAGTGAAGTTGTGCTACTTCTAAAGCCTGGCTAAATACTTGATTGAACTAATAAAAACTTAGGGGCTAATAGCTCGACAGGAAAAAAATATCTGGGACTGTCAGAGAGAGAAAATATATGAGAGGAAAAAGAAAGAAATAAATAGCAAGGAAGAGTACACTAAGGCCAGCCAACTAGCTACACAGCAAGTCATGAAATAAGAAGTCAAGAATATTTTACCAGATAAAGTAAGAGAACACTCCAGTATCAAAAAGATACTTGAATTATAAACAAACCAAGATAAGGCCAGCATTTTTATAAAAGAAAATCAACCTTCATTTGTGATTTAACTCAGAGAAGGTCGAGGGTAAAAAGATAATGAACAACTCCTGGTTTTATCTTCATAGATTCAATAAATAAACTCTCAATGTTTCCTCAAAGTTTCTGTATCTGCTGAACATAGATGACTTCAATAATGCTGAAGTAACCAATACAAAAAATCCTTGACCAAAAGTTTTCATTGTTACTTGCTTCTAAGAGCAGCACATGTTTTGAGATTCTAAGAACTTTGATTTCTTAAGTAGAAAGGACACCAACGGGGCTGGAGAGATGGCTAAGAGGTTAAGAGCACCCTCTGCTCTTCCAGAGGACCCGGGTTCGATTCCCAGCACCCACATGGCAGCTAACAACTGTCTGTAGTTCCAGTTCCAGGCAAACACCAAGGCAAATAAATAAATAAATAAAGTTAAAAAAAAAAAGAAAATACACCAACATGCATGAAGTATGGGTTAAGTAGGTTTTACATAAAATTGCAACTTGAATCTAGGAATCACTTTTCTTAGCATTTCCATAAATTTAAGGTTTAGCTAAATGAAGTCTGGCAGTTAGGGAAAAGGTCTTCTCTGTAATAATAAATAACTCTTTGAAAATTTACAACTGTGTTAGCACTTCACTGACATCTGAAGCTACCTTTTCATTTTTTTATTTATTTTGTCCCACTTGTTTTTATTTTACAGTAGGCTTGAATGATTTTTTAGTAACAATCATGAAACAGATTCAATATTTCATTTAAAATTAATCAATTATTTTTAATTTACCTTACTAAATTTATATGGTATATGTAGTATAAGAACTATTTTGTATCCCAAATATCACAAAAATGAGCTAAGAATTAATTTTTCATGGAGTCTATATATTTCTAATTGAAATCCTATTATCTGAATCTATTGCCTGCCAATACTCTTAACACTCCCATCTCTGTGTTTTTTATATGAATAGCCAATTAGATTTGGTGTAACATTTCTATGGTTTTGCACATTAAAGTCTTGACATGATTCACATTTTTACAAAATACAATATTCCCAAGTTCTACTAAGCAATAAAGCAACATTTTATGTTCCATTACTTTGTTCTAACTTGCTTTCATGCTCCTTTGATTACATACGCTAACCAAAAGCATCTTAGTCAATGAATGGGATTACTTTAATTATTGTGTTAGAGAATATGCCATCATTTTGGAAGCTTAGAAAAGAAACTAAATCTAATAATTGAAGGCAAAACTTATGGGCAAACATTGTTTACTGGCTTTCTCTCTTACCTAGTCAATGTCTTATGCTCAAGTATCTCCCTTATCCAGCCAAAGCCAAGCTGCTCCAAAATATTTCCACCTCAGTGGAAAAGAGTCTCCACATCAATCAAAATTAATGCAATATTTTATATATAAGAATCATATTTTCTGATTTAGGCATAGCCTCAACTAATGTTCTCTCAGATGATTCTAGGCTATGTCACATTGACAACTGGGGCTAATAAGAAATAAAGGCAATAATAAACAGAAGGTAAAGATGTAAAGCCAATATATCAACTATAGTAATTACTTCAAAAGCAATAAACCAGATATGAAAGTAGCAACAACTAGAAAAAACCAATATCCCAAAAATGGAAGGGAGCATGCATCTAAAATTGAGAAAAAGGCTAAAACCATCTTTTCAAAAAAATATGCCAACCCCATAAAAGTAAACAGACCTTGATCTCTTCAAGACAATATCAGGGAGAAAACATTGTCAGTAGACATAGTAACATAGATGTTTTGGAGAGAGGTTTAATGATTTTATGCAAGTTCTACAGAAAACTAAAAACTATTGGGATACATACATTTTTCTCTCAAGAAATTAGGATTAAATTTGGTTATTGAGAACAAATTGATGTGCTCTGAAACTACATAAATTGAAGAAATAGCAAGAGCCTTATAAATTAAAAATAAAAATGGCTATAACATATTATATGTACATGCGATATAATTACTCCATGTAATCACCATACATTAAAATGTGAATTATCTAAAAAGAGATCATGGGAAATTAGAGGAAAGATGAGAAAGTATTTTTTTAATAACTTAGGTTATTAAGTTTCAAAACAGGAGTGAAAAACCAAACACTGAGCCATTTCTAAATGAGTGGTTTTATGCTTTCAATAGATTTTCTTTCAAAAAAATATTGTAAATATAAGCAATAGACAAATTTTGCTCAAGTATTAACATTCTTGATGTTTTTAATGGATTTTCAGAAAACAATCATCACTAGAGAAATAAAATCCCAAGAAGGTAAGTTACTGATTTAAATGAAAATAGAGATTTTCCAAGAAGAAAAATTATAAAACACAATGTTTCAGCCTATTTAGCGATAGGCAAAAAAAAAAAAGTATCTGATTACCAGAAGGTTACAGTGTATCACATAAACTACACAAGAAAATCATTAATTGCTATTAAGGCAAAATAATGGGGACTTGGAATATAGCTCATCTAGTTGATGGAGTGTTTTTCCTGTGTTCATGTTACAAAAAAAATATTTAACAAGTGTTATAATAGTGCATATTTCTATTTTCCAGCATTTCTTGAAACATAAAAAATTTCAGACTTCAAATGAGGATAAGGTTAGTAATTGTTACGTAAGAGCCTGTCTCAAAAAAAAATAGCAATAATGTGAAACAATGTATGATTAAAGAAAATGTACTTTAACTAGGATTTTTTTTTAGGCTTTGTAACAAAAAGGGACATTTTCTTACATATAGTCTAAATACTATTCACAAGAGAAACTTGATTCTTTATTCCAAGATAGAATACAGAAAACAAAAAGATGCTTAAATACTAAGAAATAAAGTCATCTAACAGCAGAACTATCCTATTGCAAACAAATTCACAAATCAAGTAAAATTAATATAAAAAATCTTGGGCTGGAGAGATGGCTCAGCGGTCAGGCATTTCTCTGGGTGTCCTCATGATCCTAATCCCTTTGCTCATATACAGTCTCTGCCCTCTTTAAAGCTGAATTAGAAGTTCAACCCCATGCTTAGCTATAGACCTCTGCTTCTGCCTCTATCCATTGATTAATGAAGTTTCTATAATGACAATTAATGTAGTCATTTATTTGACCATAGGGGAAGTCCTGTTTATGCATTCTTTCTACTATTTCTTAGAGTCTTAGTTGGAGACATCTTTTGGGTCTTTAAATGTTTCCATAGCACCAGGTTTCTCGCTAACCCCACAATGGCTTCTTCTCTAAAAATACATATATCTTTGTTCTCCTCTGTTGCTCATCATTAGTGTAGTCTTTGACAGACCCATCAGGGTAAATCTTAATTTCTTAATGGAGACTCTGAAATCCAGAAGTTCTTGGACAGTTGTTATGCAAACACTAAAATACTATGGACATCAGCCAAGACTATTATATCAAACAAAACTTCCAATGAACATAGATGGAGTAAACAAGATATTACATGACAAATTCACATTTAAACAATACTTATACATGAATTTAACCCTACAGAAACCATTAGAAGAAAAATCCCAATCTAAGCAAGATAGACATACCCACAGATACATAAAATATAGATTATCACACAGAAGCTAAACACTAAAATTAAAAACATACACACTTCCCAAAAAAGCCACAGGATTTAACAGCCATGAGACATTAACATGCCTTAGTATAACGGACTCAATTCTCTTATACAAAGACACAGGCTAATAGAATGCATAAAATGCAGGATAAATCCCCAATCACATATAGGAAACACATCCCAACTGAAAAGACAGATGCAATTTCAGAGTAGAAGCTTTGAAAAAAACATTCTCATTAAATAGATTAAAGAAGCAAGTTGTTGTATATATACTAATATTTAACAAAGAAGACCTTCACAAGTAATTGAGAAAGATGATTTATTTTAAAATATAATTTATTGTAAAATTCAGAAATATCAAAAGTTTGCTCATGTTGTACTGCCATTCCCACTTTTTTAATTTAAAAGAATCTATTTGAACATTAGTCATTTTAGGAATAAAATCTCCACAAGACAAACTACTGGTTTAAATTAAAGTAATCCTTAAAATGAAAATTATATACCACTATGTTTCAGCATTATCAGTGATGGATATACACAGTAAGAATCTCTGATTACCAGAAGCTTATACTTTGCATATAAACTACGCATGAAAACAATAAATAATTACTAGGTACACATGAGAAATCTCAGCTCTTGAAAGGTAGCAAAACTGCCCCATTTGTGAGATGGATTGTTCTACATTAATAAACTTCAGCAAAATAATTCAAATACATCCATTAATTTATTAATTAAAAATTGAAAAACAGCAAATATATTATGCTAAAACATTTTTGACTTTGTTACTTAAGAAAGACACTTTCGGGGCTGGAGTGATGGCTCAGAGGTTAAGAGCACTGACTGTTCTTCCAGAGGACCTGAGTTCAATTCCCAGCAAAACCACATGGTGGCTCACAACCATCTATGATGAGGTCTGGTGCCCTCTTCTGTAAAACTGTATGCATAATAAATAAATAAATCTTTTAAAAAAAAAAGAAAAGAAAGACACTTTCTTATTATAGTCTCAATACTACCCACAAGAAAATTTTGAGTCTTACTGTAAGATAAAATATATAAAAGCCTAAAAACCTAAGAAAATCCACCTAAGAGCACAATTTACCTACATTGAGAAAACAATAAGCAATATAAAAAATAATACAAAAATTTTATCAAATGAAATGATTGATCTATTTACTAAAATCATTTAAAATGTTATTTTTAAGTCTCAAATATTTAAACAGAGCTCTCAGTAGTATAGCAATTAAAATAAAATTGTATAGGTTTATGGAAAAATAAATATATGTAAATACTCATAATTCTAAAGGCAAATAAACTTTTCAAAGTAAAGGTTGAAGAACAATTATAATTTAAAATTATTTTTTATTGATATGGGACATACAGGACAAACCTAACATAAATAAGATAGAACTGTATTAAAAATATTCTTCAACTCTGAAAAAAATCCCTTTGCAGTATAAAAAGACCAAATATTTTCACATTTTATATGTTTATGTCAAAAGCTGGATGATTGCTTGTGTGGAACTAAGAGCTTCAAGACAAGGCCATTTTCAGGTGAATATGGAATGAATTCAAAGTCAACTAGTCATAGTTAAGACTAGGTAACCGGGGCTGGAGAGATGGCTCAGTAGTTAAGAGCACCGTCTGCTCTTCCAGAGGACCTGGGTTCGATTCGCAGCACCCACATGGTGCTAACAACTGTCTGTAGTTCCAGTTCCAGGCAAACACCAAGGCAAATAAATAAATAAGTTGTTTTTTTTTTTTTTAAAAAAAAAAAAGAACTGCTAAGAACATACTATTATGTCATATAAACTAAAAATGACAAATTCAATAAAATCTATTTTTAGGTAAATTTATTCAACCCACATACTAAGTATTTTAAAACATCAATATTATTTATGTATGTGTGTGTATTTTTTGTGTACTTGTGTGTGTTTGTGTGTGGTATAGGGTTTAATGTGGTGTAGCTATATGTGTTTTGTGTGTTTATATATATATCTTTATGTTCGTACTTATTTCTATTTGTGTTTGCATGTCCTTATGCTTGAATAGTGTATGCTTACTTGTGTGTGATGTGTTTTTATGTGTAGGTTGTCTATGTATTTGTGTGAGATGCATGTTTGATATGTGTCTATTATGTGAGTCCTCATATATGTTAGACTTGATAAATATTGGCCAAAGTTATGACCAAAGGACAACTTTCAGGACTTGGGTCTATCTACCATGTGATTCCACGAAAAAGATTTTTTACACTTGTATAGCAATGTGCTTTGACCTGTTGTGTCACTCAAGATCTCACTAGTACATCTGAATTGCTTTCACCTAAAGTCAGTGTCAATATAACATTATGTGTGATTGATTTTTGAATATACAAGTACTATGTCAGATTTACTATTCACATCTTAGTTGAACTACATGAGAAGAAAGATTTAATGCTTAAAATCATGCTATCTTAAGCAAATGTTGCTACAATTACCGAAACTCACTATATCTACTTATCTATGCAGCTGTTAATACTAGCTTAAAACTTCTCTAATGCTGGATATTAGATAGATGCTTTGGCACAGAATGAAATTGGCAACTTAAGACATAAAAATATTATAATATCATTCACTAGGGTAGGCAGGTAATGAAGAACCCTTACACTTAAAAAATAGTAGGTACATGTACTTCAAAATAATTATAGTGTGAAAATTCTACTTAATGGCAAGTTATGTTTCTGATTGTGTAAATTACTCTAGAGTGGTAAATTAAAAATTCCTGGGAGTTTCAGGGACCATGTGGGAGCTTACAGGAGAGATCCTGACTTTCCCTGATATTTGTCGAACATACCACACTGTTTCTTGCAACTCATCATTTGCTCCATCCCATCTGTAGACAGCAGAACTTACTCTACTTGTGGCTTCACAGCTCAGTCATGTTCTTTGCTAAGCTTTCAGGCAGCACATTCACTCACAATGCACTCCACAAAGCTCTGGTGCCAGCTACTCTCCAAAGCCAAGCTGAGGAAAGACCCTGTACCACTTACAGGCAGGTTAACACACAGGGCTCAATGGCCTGTAAAACATATGGATAATTGGCTGACCACATTATAATGAGTAAACAATTAGAGAACACATTTCTTCCTGTGGCTATTCACTTAAAAAAGATATATTTTCATTTTGAATCAGGATCATATTTCTGTTGTAGACAAGGCTGCACTTAACAGGAAACATAAAATCCTTAAAAACTAAGATATAGGGGGTAGAAAGATGGCTCAGTGGTTAAGAGCACTGTCTGCTCTTCCAGAGGACCCTGGTTCGATTCTCAGCACCCACATGGCAGCTAACAACTGTCTGTAGTTCCAGTTCCAGGCAAACACCAAGGCAAATAAATAAATAATAAATAAATAAAGTTTTGTTAAAAAAAACTAAGATATAAAGTAATTGAACAACCCAAATAACTTACTGTGACAAAATTCATAAATAACATAAAATGCAACACAAAGGAATTATAAATCAAAGGACCTGATCTATTTATTAAAATTATATCAAAAAAATTTAAATACCAAACAAGTATTTCAAAGAATGGAAACAACTCAATGGTACAGAAACTGCATAGCATGAGCTATTCCTGAGTTTTACAACAAGATGAAAATTACCTAGAATGGTGGGGAATCTAAGATATGCAAAAATCATCAAACTAAAAGGAAATAAGCTTTTTAAAAGAAAGTCTTAGTAGTAATGATCCTTTAAATCTAATTTGTGTACACAAGGTCCAAAAGATACCAAAAAAAAAACCCAAAAGTCACACCATTTCAAATAAAATCTGGCACAACTATGATTTTCCCAAAAATAAAACCAGAAATTTATGGCAAACTAGAACTTAGGGATGCAAGTGATCTAGTCATATCTCAATGAGTAACTTGTTAAAGTCCCCAGTTTGATGCAAATTTGTGCCTAGTAGCTGGTTGTAAACCAGGAATAGATCCTATATAATTATTTGGGGCAAAATATCTGTGCGGATCTTACCAAAAAAATCTCTTAACAAACCTAGATGTACACATGTATCTCTGTGGTATTTTAGAAAGAGTAATACCTCAGTTAAATTTTATTTTGGGAGAATTAAGATCTACTTACTATTGGTAAATCTTATATACCAACAATTTTATTTTTCTACAATATAAATTATTAGTTGGGTGCTACCTAACACATGAGATGCTTTTGAAAACCTTCACAAAATAAACTATAAATGAATCCTATATAAACTTAAAATGAAAATGCTAAGCTTCTAAAAGGTAATAAAATATCTAGGCCTCTTCTACATGTGTAGCAACCAGGTTTCCAAAAGCATGTTAAAGTCAATTACAAAAATGTTTCTACACTTTAGTAAAGTATACAAGGCTCCCTGTTGTCAATTTTATTGGAACATTTAAGCCACAAATCAAAGTTATTCAGAGGCATAGCCTTGGGCCAGGGGGTTTCAAAGACCACAGTTTCACATTTCAGGCAGAGTCTTACACAGTTCTAGGAGAGAATGAGGTAAGGTGAAGGACATCTGAATGTTCCAATCCTCAGGCAGCAAAAACTTGCCAGCTATGCCACTAAGGTGGGGTCAAGAAATGTTAAAATGTAAAAAGTCCCTAAGCATGAGTACATTTACAGCATAACTGTGTCCTTGTCCCCAAGTAATCAAGCCACATGGTTTTTGTCTATAAAAAGCTTGTACAAATTGGCGAGCTCAGCTCTTTCATGCACCACACTCATGTGGTACAAGTGCAGTACAGAGAACAGGCTCCTCGTCTAGGCTGTATATCTCTGACAATAAACTTTCTGTTGCATTTTGGATATGTTGTCTCTGATGGTCTTTCAGGGTGTTTGAGATTCAGGCATTACACTTTCCAAACTGATATCCTGCTTTCAATGGGTGCACCAAAAATAGATTAAAGTTGAAATAAAGGTGTTTCTACAAACAGCTCCTCGGCAACATTTTTTGAAGAGAATATAGAATAACATTACTCAGAGGCATTTGTTTGCTGGAGAAAGTTTCAAGACACCATGGGGATTAGAAGCAGAAAAATTCTGGCTTCACATTCTGACCAGCATGTGGAAGGGACCATACTAGCTTGCACATAATACTATATGCTCAATCCCAGTTATGAACAACAGCTCCTCACTTACCATGACCTGGTTTCCCAGCTCAGCCATGTCCTCTGCTCAGCTTCCCACAGCAACACAATCAGCACACCACACAAAATTGCTGGTGTAAGCTCCTCTTCAAACACAAACCTAAAGCAGACCAAAGAAAGGACCCTGCATCAATTCTGGCTCTCAGGTCATCTGAAGAGCCCTGATTGGCCAAAGAGGCCCAGACACCTGACATTTCGTTACACTACAAGCCTAGTGGTTCTTGATCTTAAGTTCCATTCCAGATAGACACTTTTTTACAGAGCAGCAGAGATATAGATATCAACAGTATTAGGTCCTTACTCCATTAGTTGATCAGGGTATCTATTTGCATTCTAAAGGCACTTTCCCCTTTTTATCCAGATACAATTTTGGAAGCTCACTTGTGTAGCCCTCTATACTATGCAGGATGGAGTAAGTTTCTGTCACACTGGAGAAATAAAGCCCAGAATATCACAGAGAAGTATAAGAATACCAAAGAAATGCTTCTGTAATATTCACTTTGCATCATAAGTTCTTTTTTTAAAATTATTTATTATGTATACAGTATACAGAAGAGGGCACCAGATCTCACTATAGATGGTTGTGAGCCACCACGTGGTTGTTGGGAATTGAACCCAGGTCCTCTGGAAGAACAGTCAGTGCTCTTAACCTCTGAGCCATCTCTCCAGCCCCGCATTATAAGTTCTTAACAACTTCTTTATTTAAAAATGTTTTTTTTCTATGCCCCCCACTCCTTTCCTTTACTCAAGTTCCTCCACTCCATCACTGGGCACTAATTTTAAAGGTGAGATAGTCAGTCTCACATATTTTATTGAGGTAGGCCCAATTCCATTTTCCAGTATCAAGGCTGAGTAAGTTATTTCTCTGTAATGAATGGGCTCTGTGATGCCAGTTCATGTATCAGAAATAAATTCTCACACTACTGCAAGAGGCTCCACAAAATTCCCATTCTGTTCTTCTGTAATCGATATTCATAGGGTTTAGTTTTGTTCAAGAAAGATTCTCAGCAATTATTTTTGAGTCAGTTTCAAGTAGCTAGGGTTAACATGCTCTATAGATCTCCTCATGATCCTTTTTCCTTTGCTCATATAAAATCTCTGCTGCCGCTTTAGGTGAACCAGGAACTCCACCCCATGCTTACCTATGGATCTCTGCTTCTGTCATCATCAATTGCGAGGTGAAGTTTGTATAATGACAATTATGTTAGTTATTCAATTGATTATAGAAGTCCTATTTAGGCACACTCTCCATTATTGCTCAGACATCTTGTAAATTCTAAGAAGTTTTCCTCACAGGGGGTTTCTTTTTAACCACCAAATGGCTTCCTCTGTCAAGATATTGACTTCCTCTGTAAAGATATTTACTTCTGGGGCTGGAGAGATGGCTCATTGGTTAAGAGCACAGTCTGCTCTTCCAGAGGACCTGGGTTCAATTCCCAGCATGCACATTGCAGCTAACAATTGTCTGCAGTTCCAGTTCCAGGCAAACACCAAGGCAATTAAATAAATAATAAAAGTTTTTTTTTTTTTTTTAAAGATATTCACTTCTTAGTTCTTTCTCTCTGTTGCTTCTCCCACTCAACAATCTCATTGTCTCATGATCCTTTCTCATGGATATCCAGGGATATCTCTTTACTCTTTTTATAATTTTTTCATTAAAGGACTTTGTTTTCTAAAATAATAATTTATAATAGAGAAAATATATAACAATATCATATCTCAGATTGCATAGTTCTGAGATCAAAGGAACAACAGAAAACTATTACTCTCATTAGAAAAAAGTTTTTAGATGTTTTGGCATGTACTAAGACCATTAGAGTAATTCACTCACCTAGATTAAAGAACTAGAAGGCTGTTCTTTAACTTTCCATTGGTATAGAGCCAATGTTGAACTAACTTGACCAAAGCCCATAAGGCATTATAATAAATAAACTTTCTGAAAACATACAAAAATTTATCCAATCAATTCTGCTGGAGCCTGAACCTTAACTAATACTGCTGTGTTTTTATTCAGTTGTGTACTGATTTACTAGACAACAAGTGTTCACAACAATCATTTTCTTACTCCATTTCTTTCTAAGTATTGCACATATTGTGAAAACTATACTTTTTATTATTGCTAAATTCTCTAGAAATTGAAATCTATTTCAGAAAAAATAATGCTAAAACTTATAATGACTGTACATATTTAATTTTTGCAACAGCAAACTCATTATAAAAATGGATATTTAATTTTATGAAGCCTTGTCATTAGGTTAAAAGGGCCAGTGAAAACAATACAACCTAACCAAGAAACCTACAATAAAACCCAAAAAGACCCTCTAGAAGAAACACACTTTGGTCTGGAAACCAGAAGTAAAAAAACACTTTCTATCTTTTACCAACTGAGCATACAATCAACTTATCCCTGAGCATAAGTTCCAGACAATATATATGTTGTTCAAGCTCAGGGATTAAAATCTGTCCAATTCCAGCTTTGAAAATATTCTCCCTAGAATGTTTCTTACCTTAGTAGCCCTATATAATGCAAAGGCCTATTCATTTGACAGTTTGCCTTTTTTAAGTTTAAAAGTATGGTTAATAATGAAGAAATGTTTTATAAAGCAATATGGACAAAAAAGCTTTTTGATATAATTACAGTGAATGTATTAATAAAAATTTATATCATTTTACCATGAAAATGTGAAGCAACTTATATTTCTTTGACACACAATCTGTACAAAATTCTATCACACAAAAAGGATGTTATTTAATGAGTATTAGCTGTCATTTGCTTGTGTTTTATGTCTGAAACATTTGTTGCCTTAGAAGTTTTTGTGTGTGCTTAAATTTGAAGTTTTTTTTTTCTCTTAGGAGTCCTGTTACCCAGCTCCAAAATAAAAACAAATATGCTTATTTTCTTATTATGAGTCTCCAACACTAGGACACCTTATTTCAGGCCAGAATTTTTAACTTAAATTACCTATTTCATATAGGGGAAAGGTAACAGCCCGTGTGTGCCTCAGAGCAGCTTGACCACATAACTGCCCTAACAGGCTTAATGAAAGACAGAGAGAAACTATACTCTGATTGGCAGAATCTGATACCAGGAAGGGTTCAGAGAGTCTGGAAGCAGACACAATTCAGGAAGCAGCAGGCACCTAAAGGTTAAGACCTGACATTCCAAACATTCTCTTTCTGGGAAGGGAACAAATAGTCTCCAGGTAAACATGCTGATCAGGTAATGTTGGGGAACAACAATTGCAAAATATTAAAACATCACCAGAGTTTAAAGTATTTAACAAATTCATAGCAGATGCCCCTAAACTGAACTTGAACCAATCCCACAACTGTAACCCAGAAGCTCTGAAGTCCCTAAAGACTTCCCACCAATAAAAATCTTTGCTTCATGTTGTTCATGGTTGCTCCTACTCCAGGGCACTATCAGACAAACAGAGTAACACAAACTAGCTTGTCACTAAAAAGAGACTCTTGGCTGTTGCACACATCTATAATCTTAGCATTTGGAAGGTAGAAGACTGACCCCTAGCATGAGATCAGCCTGATCTACATAGATGAATTCTAGGAGTCCGCCTAGCAAAACCAGCTAAAATGCATCAATTAATTACAAATGTAATGGTCAGTATAATTTAGCTAAAACATTTCTAGGTTTTATAGCAGAAAGAAACCTCTTTCTACAAAGTCTCAATACTATTCACAAAACATTTTGAGTCTTATTTGAACATAGAATACATAAAACAAAAAGACCCTTAAAACATAAGAAATAAAGTATTCAAAGAGACAAATTATCTTACTGTGTGAAAACCCACAGGTAAAGTAAATATTAATACAAAATAATTAGAAAACAACGGGCTTGAACTATGTACTCAAATCAAAGAAAAACACTTTAAAATATTAAACAACTATTACAGAGAATGGAAGCACCTTAATGGTACAGAAAAAGAATAGCGTGAGCTGTACCTAAATTTTACTTCAAGATGGAAATTACCTAGAATGGGGGCTGGAGTGATGGCTCAGTGGTTGAGAGTGCCCTCGGCTCTTCCAGAGGACCCGGGTTCGATTCCCAGCACCCACATGGCAGCTAACGACTGTCTGTAGTTCCAGTTCCAGGCAAACACCAAGGCAAATAAATAAATTAAAAAAATTAAAAAAAAAAAGAAAGAAAATTACCTAGAATGATTGGGACACTAAAATATGCAAAAATTGTAAATCTATGAGCAAATACTTTTTAAGAAGAAAATCTTAGTTATAATGATACTTTAGATCTACTTTGAGAATAAAGATTCTAAAAGGTATAAAAAAATGAATAAAAAATCACATGAATTTAAATGAAACCTATCTGGCAGAGCTGTAATTTTTTTTCAAGAATAAAACAAGAACTTTATGGCACACCAGACTTTAAAAATGCCTGTGATTATGTCATACTTCAATGAGTAGTTTGTTAATGTCCACAGTTTGATATAGATTTATGCCTAATGGTTGGGAATAAATCAAGAGTATTTTGTAGTGGTGTGGAGGCAAATAGCTAAACAATCTTGTATGAATCCTATCAATAAAATTACTAACAGGCCTGCTTACACATGCTTATCTCTGTGGTGTTTTAGAAGCAGTCAATGTTTAGTTAAATTTTATTTTGTGAGATTTAAAATCTCTTTAGCATGGGTAAATCCTGTATGTCAACAATTTTATTTTTATACATCACACCTTTTTAGTTAAGGGTTACCTAGCACATAAGATGCCTTTAAAACCTTCACAAAATAAACTATAAATGAATCTTACATGTTAAGTTTGAATGTAAAATGCTAAATTTCTAGGGGGTGCTAGAGAAACTACACTTCTTGATGTTTGGCAACCAGCTTTTCAGAACCTGACTACAAATATGTTTCTACAAATAGATCCCTCCTCTCAATTCTATGGGCAGTTTCCAGCCACAAATAAAAGTTTTATAGAGGCTCGGTTTAGGACCAGGAAGTTTTATGGACCATGTTTGACCTCAGACATTAGGGATTCTGGCTGCAGGAAAAATGCAGGTTGCAGAAAAAACACACTAGCATTTGCACCTCAATATCTGGTTCATCTCATCTTTTGATAGCAGCCCTTTACTCACTGTGTTGTAGTTTCCCAGCTTGGCCATGTCCTCTGCACAGCTCCCTGCAGAAGTAAACAGCACAAACACACAAAACTCTAGCACCACTTCCTTCTCATAGCCAAACCTGAGTCTAGCATCAGGAACAGCCCACCAACAATTCTGATTAACAGGTCACCTGGTGGGCCTGATTGGCTAGTGAGATATGATGACAAGATCACCTCCCAGGGGATTGCACTCTTCTTAAAGACACAGTAAAATGATCATTGACCTGACCTTCTACTACAGACAAAGACCTCTTCTGGATCACCAGAGATGCATTCCTATAGCAATTGCCCCTGGTTCTAAAAGCAAGTGCTGCTATTTTCCTGCACTCCATAGGCACTTTCAATTCTCTAACTAGCATTTACAGCCCATTATACTTTGCTGGGTGGTTTGTATCAGTAAGTATTCTATGATTAGTTTTAAGTTTTCTCCTTGTCCTGTGTTTACTATGGTGTTTCTATGTTTATTTTGTGTTAATATTTTGAACTTTTTTAGGAAATTAGCCTATGGGTCTTCTCAATATTTTTTGTAAATGAGGCTTAAATATGTTAAATTTTGCAAATGGCCTAATTGAACCCGCAGAAGGTCTTCAGGCTGGGAAACTAAGAGACAACTATTTTACTTGATTTGAAAGCTGGAATCTCAGTTGTGGTTTGGACTGCTGGCACCAGAATATATGTTTGTTCTATTTTTACTTTTAAATCTTACCATTCTGTTTCAATTTTTTTTTGACTTATGAGATTAACACTTTTGGACAGACATAGAGTACTCTTACTCCCAATCATTACAAAGAAACATAGGCAGTGGTGCAAACCTCTGGAAAACAGGAGAAAATTACCAGTTTGTGGACTATTGGTACCTAATTCCATGGTGCTAGGGTAAGGCATAAGCACCTTGAGGCCAAGACATTATAGGATTGAGGCATGTCACCTATGCAAGGAAGTGCAGGGAAAACTGCAAAGAATAGGTAGCAGTAGAGAAGGGCTTTTATAATTGAGACCTTGCCTGAACCAGGGTGCACTTGAGAGTCATAGCTATTGTAAATCTTCTTTCTGGACTTAGACACAAAGTGTCCTACATAGATTCACTTCCAGTGGGACCAAGACAAAATGAAAAGCCACTTCTAATCTGCTTCTATAATAAACTTGATACAGGCACAGAATGGATTGGTTGAGTGGCTGCAGAGACACAAGGCTAGTTACTCAGTCAAGTGATGACACCTCCCCCACCTGTGTCATAGCTGCCACCAGATTCTTAACTCCTTTCTGTCCTTAAACTGTTTTCTTTTAAAAAAATCTTTAATTTTTAAAAAAGTATATGTTTTGGTTACTTGAATCCAATATAGATGTCTGTCATCATTTGTAGGGGTTGATTACAAATTATTATTAATTACAATTTTGATTCACCACTGAATATTAGTATGTTTAACCCCAAAACTTGCCTCTTTTATTATATTTTAGAAAATTTAGAAAAAATAATTCACTTTAACTTTACATGAACTATTTCCTTTTCCTAACTTTCCTAAACTAAGTCAATGCCTCCTCCACTCCAGAAAAAGCCTATACAAAAAGGTACATTAACAAAAATGATATGTGGGTAATATCTATAATTACAGGATCAAAATGAGAACTCTGATCTTATATAATCTTATATTAACTTAAATATACTAGATATGTTTTAAATCTTAAATAGAAGGCCATAGATTTCCATCAAATATTTGCCCTAATAAAAAGTGATAAATAATCATTATTTTCAGGTGAATAAGGGATGATCAACATCTATTGGTAATAAAATTTAATTAGTAAAACACACTGATAAGTTTTCTCAAGAGACTATTTAATGTCAGCATCTCTAGGAAAATACTAAGTAAGTTTGTTTGTCTGGTTCTGTTATAAGTAAAGTTTCTTACACATATGGAAGTACAGAGAAAAAGAAAAGGATATGTTTTGTAGCATAATATCAATTTGTAGAAAACCATATTTACATGTAAAATATTACCTTCAATATGTTTTACCTGCCAGTCCAGTGTATGATATGTGAAACACTGTTAAAATAATGTTAGAATGCATAATGCATGTATGCTTGCTCCACAAAATTCAAAATGGAACATATGAGATTACTTTGCATTAGAGATGATTGC